>JAQNDB010001559.1:0-48014 GCA_029204045.2 Tillandsia leiboldiana
CCGGCTCCTGACCGGCACGGTCGCACCCGAATAAGTGACGGACCGGCTCCTGACCGGCACGATCGCACCCACATAAGTGATAGACCGGCTCCTGACCGGCTGGTCGCACATAGATTAATGATAGACCGGCTCCTGACCGGCACGGTCGCACACTCATCGAAGTGGAAAGTTACTCAACCACTAGAAACCAATACCCAATCTGGTGCATAAATAAATATCCGGTCGACCGCCCAATATCCGCGGTTGCCGCAAAGCCCCACACTAATCCAACCTGTCCCAGACACCAAGTCCCGATACAACTACCCAGATCCCTGCTCGAACCGAGCAACACTGACCACCTGACTAACAAAAAAGGAGAAAGGAAAAGCCTGGTTCTCTAAGTCAAGTTCCATATTAGTGTAGCAAAAAAAGATGCCTAACTACATGTCCATACAAGCATGCTTTTGTCCTCAAGAAATGAAAGGGGGTAAAGCATAATAATAGATCCTCTAGGAATAAAGAACATGCCGGAATCCCTAAAGAACTAAACCTGTCCACAATCCAGGTCCAACAACAGAATGATCATAATAATACCCGCACATAGATATAGCCCCCTACTCCATCGAGTATCATATCATAAAAGACTATGTGTAACCTGGCATGCTAAAATATCATTACTAAAGCATATCAATCTGTATGATCTAGGCCATTATTCAAGCTTTTCATCTCGATGCTAATATGGGTTGTACATTAAACATGCATGATATCAGTCATGGAGGGGTGACATTCCCACAAATACACATATATTCGCCGTAACATAGTCATCCATGAAGATCTTATCATTGCCTTATACAGTTACTGATATTAAACTTACCCACCTGAAGCGCTTAAACCAATGTAAAACTGAAGTCGGTGAAGAGCGCAGACGCCCACGGTCCAAATTCTGCCGAAACTGCATCCTCGGTACATGTCGCGAAGGCCTCGGCTCTAATAGTTAAAAGTACCCCGAAATCAAAGTCTACAGATCCATCGGGTCCAGCAACACTTGTAAACACCCCTGGTACAACAATACGGTCCAACATTACACTTTTATTCCAAAAATATTCCAATATACACATCAGAAAACAACCCCGAAGATGTGCAGTTTTCACCTGCAGAACGGATTCTGAAAAATCAAATAAAATTACTGTCACGTTCCTCGCGTCGATACCTTCGAAACGAGTACCTGCACGTCAAATTCCGAGCCCGTAGGCCGAGTTACAAATTCCACAACAGGGCGTTCACAAACACACAACCACACAACTGTATTTCCTTGCACAGATAAAGGGCAAAAAATATACCTTCGGGCATGCTTCAGAAAAATCCACTAAAAATACTGTGACAATCCTCGCGTCGAGTAGATGAAAAAGTGTATAAGCACGTCGCCATACGATGCCCGGTTGCGGAGATATCGCCGAAAAACCGCCGCTGTCCAAATCTCCATCACAGAAATGGGGTCACAGTAAGCTCGAACAAACACCTCGAAAACCGCGGAATGAGGGAAAGCTGAAAGTACCTAGGTCGTAGATCTGTCCGTCGCGCATCCAGCGGCAGAAATCACTCGAAAAGGTGGTCGGAGTAGGCCGGGAGCTCGCGCACCGAAACGCGACGAAGGGCACCCAAATGGACGAGCGTCGCGCCGCGCCGTAAAAATGGAACCTCGATAAGGGTGCCACCAAAAATCTCAACTATGCAGATGGATGCAGCATAGCTCGGGGATCATCTTGCTGAAGGTGCCATGGCGAGAGGAGGCTCGAAATGCCGGAAAAAGGGTAAAGAAAGAAGCTCGAATCGCTTTAAAGGCTCCAGGAAACAATTCGAAAAATACCGAATGTGTCCTAATTTCCGGGCGCAGGAATTTTCGGCG
This sequence comes from Tillandsia leiboldiana, assembly GCA_029204045.2. Classification (NCBI taxonomy): domain Eukaryota; kingdom Viridiplantae; phylum Streptophyta; class Magnoliopsida; order Poales; family Bromeliaceae; genus Tillandsia; species Tillandsia leiboldiana. The sequence continues at coordinate 1,886 of JAQNDB010001559.1, forward strand.
CGCACTGTAGCAGCCCGAATCTTCCCTGGGCGCGCACTGTAGTAGCCCGAAACTCCTACAGGCCTCCACGTCGCCCGCCAAACAGCGATAGCCATAACCGGCCTCCCGCCGAACGACACGTGGACCAACGAGGGCTAGACACGTGGCAACCCCTTGGTCAACACCTCGCTGCCACCCCACGTGCGCGCTGCCAGCGCCGCCTGCGCCCCCCTGCCAGGCACGCGCCCGAGGCGGCCGCACCTGCTCCGTGGACCGAGCGCACGTGACCGGCCAACCAGTGCGCGCCACGTGTCCAACACCGGTCCACCGTACACCACGGTCTAATCCGTGGACCACGACCGCTGAACCGGCCAATCCTGCCATGCCACGTGGCCTGCCCCCCGTCACGACGGCGCCCGTGGACCGCGCACCAGCCCGCGCGGCCACGTCCTGCCCGCGCGTCTGCCCGCGCCTGCGCGCTGCCCGCGCCTGCCCGCCGCCGTTCCCGTGCCTGCCCGCCGCCGCGCCGCCGCCCTCCGCCGTCGCCGGCGCTGCCCGCCGACGTCGGAGTTACTATTCCGGCGTGAACAGTAACCGTGCTCAAAAATAACAAGTGGGTAGTCCATTTTCACCGTTTCGCGCGCTGAATCCGAATTTGATGTCCATTTTGCCAAATTCCAACTCTAAAAATTGCCGAAGGCAACCGGAAAGATATTCTTTTGTCCAAACTTCGCGCTGAGCCCAATTTTAATATCCATTGCGCGCAAAACCACTTCTATGCATTCGATGGGGTCAATTGACTACTCTCGTGATCCATTTAACACCCCGGTCCAACACTAGTGTCCAATTGGTGCACAAACACCACCAACGCGCCACATAGGCCTCCAGAAGCTGCTGGTCAACTAGTATTCTCATCGTGGGATCCAGCTCCTCACATCCTCCCCCACTAAGGAAAGTTTCGTCCTCGAAACTAGCTCAATCCACTGGCAATCACGAACACCAAGGGTAAGTACTCACATCACCCCCTCCAGCTCCTAAGTCATCATTCGCTACCAGTGATCACTCCTCAACAACAACAACAGCAATATCCAGTACGGCATAGCCCGATTGCGCAATTCCTCATCTCACGAGCCAGAATTCGCAACGGGCGTCCCTGGTACTCCAAACACTCAAAGATCTCAAAGGGCGGGTCAATCACGGTCGAGGGATCCAAAAACATGACCTTCCTGAGCTTAGACATGTAACACTACAGGGTTCCACCCAAAGCTGGGGAAAACAAGATAATCGCCAGTGCAACACGCACCAAACCACAACCTGTGTCAACTCAACCAAGGCCACCCGGAGTATACCCACACTTTTATCCAATAAGGAAAAGAATCCATAAGCTGGGGTCTTTACTCAGTTACTACCAGACCCAAACCACACGAGTGGACTACTCAACTGCAGGCTACCCTCAAAAGGGATCCTCAAGAGACACAATCTCTTGCCACAGTTGGTCACTCATCATGCCAACATAACCCCAACGAACCCACGGGTCGAAGTCGATCTCTCAACTAATAAAGACACCCTGACGGGGACCAAACCGTCGATGAACGGGACTGAAAACTGGCTCAAAAGGCGATCATAATGCGGATGCTCAAACTCGCGGTCAAATAAGAACCAACAACGACAATCCGAGTAAATCCCACTCAAGATGCTGAGTAATCAGAACTAATAGCCAAGCAGGCATGGCTACGCCCAGGTATATCAATCAAAGCCGGGAATCATAGGCGTACAGAAAAGCTCAACTAAAGGATCCAAGCTGCTACAAAACAGCGGTTCATCCTGCCACAATACTCATAGGGTTGGACTAATGAAGTGTGGACCGAAGATCAATCCACGGTAACTCTACAGCCACAATGGGAGGTATCCCTAAACCACACCCAATCCATCTAGCCCTAACACCGGAAAACTAGCATTGGCGCTGGTATCAGTCTCATTATCCATTGGCCATGCTCTCCCGGCACTGCCAAGGTTTAAGAAGCTCCTCACCTCAAGAATAAATGTTGGTCTCAGCCAATCTTGAATAACATCCATTTGGTCGGGTTCCACCGCCACTCCAACGGCTAGAATAAGGTGACCCAAGAAGGCATGCACTTGGAGCTAAAAACCCGTACCTCAATAACTTGGCCTACAGCTTCATCCACCCAGGCATGGTAGCAAATCCACAAGTGCTTCCACGTATTCCAAGTCGCTCTGGGAGTAAATCAAAATATCCTTGGGGGAACACCACTCCCAATCCGTCCAAGTACAACTGGGACGCACAATTTCTCAATTCTTCAAGACAACAAGGCATTAATTATTCCATTTGGCCTTACTATGAGCTCATAATGCCCCTACCGTGTCCTGAATGCCATCTAGGCAAATTACTCGGCTGTCTAATTCCAAGTACGGTACTCGCATCATACAATAACTGCCTGCATATAGCTCCATCAAAGGTCCTAGATACCACCCCGGACCTGTCTACACTCGAACATAAAAGGACCCTCACAGTCGTGTATCAACGACGTGGCATCACCACCGTGTACCAACGGCGTGGCATCACCACCGTATATCAGATCCTGCAACTGCGCCATCAGCTCTCTCGGCTCTACCGGCGATGTCCAATAAAGTACTGTTGAGGGTGGCGCAGGTTCCCCGAACCACGTCAAACGCAATCTCTATCTCCCTAACCGGCGGCATCACAAACAGCTCAGGTGAAATCACACCCGGGATCTTGTGGGCAACCGAGATATCCTTGAGTCCTGGTGCCGCCGTAAGCACCTCTCATACTGTCGCTATAACCTGCGTGCTATAATAATCTCAACAAGCAAGCCTCTTCTTGTCTGCTTTGCCGAAGGTCAAGGTCCTCTCTCGCCGCAGTCAAACATTCTGTGGCATTGTGCCAATCAATCTCAAGCACAAGGTCGAAACACCGAACCGCCACAATTACCAGTAAGCCTGCCGGTACAACTCGCGTCTCGGCTGCATTGGACATGATCCACAAGCCTCCTCCACATGCACAGCACTAACAGGAACCTGTACCTCGAGTGCACGTGGTAACAAATCTGCCTCTAGTCCATGCAGGAATGCAACATGCTCTAACTCCGGCCGCTGTGATGAAATCACACCTGCGACAACTAGATCCACCACCGTGGCGCCCTCCAATCGGGCGGCACAGATTCATCCCATCGATGCAAGTGGTTGTCGCTCAATTTGCCTGAAAATCAGGACTATCCACAAGGGAGCACGACCTTTGTCTCTGATCACCTTGAGGCGATGAATAAGGTCCTCCGCAGATAACCAAATCCACGCTACCGCTGCGCCACTCTGATACAAATACTGATGCTGCCTTCGGGTCCACCCGATCTCCGGCATCTCAGAAACTCGTTATCCTGGAGAAAGAAATCAGAATGCCTCTGCCGGCCGATCTGTCCTCCATCACCCGGCGCCAAGCGCCCAAAATCCAGAAAGTCGCCTCTGGGGGTAGATCCCTCTCCAAAGGAACTGCAATGCTACGCTCCATACACCAATGCCTACTCCAACGAGGCGTCAAAACCTACAATGGAGGGACTGAATAACTGAAAGGTATCCTGGCGCAATCCACTCCCAATCACACATATCCTGTGCGCCACGTCCCTCTAACATGGAGCGCGCAGTTCAACAACCGCAAAAACTCTCTAGCACAGGGGAGGCTCTCAATTGATCACTCCATCACCACTAACCACGACTCTGCATCCAAAGGCTCCAAACTCAACCTTACGAGTCGGGGTGGCTCAACTGCCAAATCTGGCTGAATAGATCGATCATGTCCCACAGCTCCTCTGCTGTCCGCTATCCACCCTACCTAGGTGCCTCAACACTAAACATTGGCACGGAGGGGGCTACTCAGTGCTCCGACAACTGTGTCACCAAGGACCAGCTGCTCACTCTACCGCTGATAAGCCTCTGACAATCCTGTCATCTGAGTCCGGAGTTCTCTGACCTCAATCCGGGTATCCGGCCCAAAACCTACCGCTCAAGCTCAACTGCTATGACAGGAAGCACACGGGTCAAAACCCAGCGTCGGGGAGACACAGTTCGCCACGACGAAGCTGCAAATCAGCACCCAAAAGCCACAAGACCCAATCCAGCGAAAGTCTAGAGCATGTCACCCATTCCACGGCATTATGTTGTCTGCAGCCAACATAATCACTTAGGAGAATAAACATGCCAATCTCTCTTCCCGTCCCTTGGGAGAGGTATAAAACTCAATCAGGACTCTCGCTAAAAATCACAACTCTCACGAAGTCAACCGAGGGTCAAACCATAAGCCTAGGGTTTCTAAGTCCACCATGACCTACAACCTAGGCTCTGATACCACTCTAATCTGTCACGCCCCGGGGTCGAAACTGCAACCCGGGCTCGCCAACAGATCCGCCACCTATGCCAAAGCCCACATAGGCGAAGCGTCCTACCTGTAAGAAAAGTACTACAGCTAACAGATATCAGAGCTATAAATGAAAAACTACTGTATAATTAAAATCAACCACTGTACAACTGGAAATAATAAAACAACGTCCACCTCCAAAAATAATAATTGTCACGCCCCGGGGGTCGAATCTGCGACCCGAGCTCGCCAACAGATCCGCCACCTATGCGGAACCACGCATAAGCGAAGCGTCCAACCTGCAAAGTACCATCTAACGACTAAACAGATATCAGAGCTGAAGAAAAACTGCTGTAATAAAAACCTGAATCACTGTACAACTGAAAAATAAAAGTACAATATCAATCTCCCAAAAATAATAATACAATAATCTGATCCACCGAAACTGTAATACAAGTAAAAGCCACCTATACAACATCTACCAATCCAAAAAGGGAGATAACTAAAATAATAAAATACAACTGAGTACAGTGAAACCCACAATCCGGGTTGGTACAACTATCCCACTGTAGGAATCAACACTGGTAGGGATCTATCTTGCGACTCCCTCGCCTCGGACCGTCAACCGAAGATCCGCAACTCCCGCAGCAGACACTGCAAAACAAAGGGAGGAAAGGGAAAAAAACAACAATGGGGGTGAGAACCACTAGTAAAACCAGTAGCCTCCCCTTGTGGGTAAAGCCTCAAACCCCGACGTACCCACAAGTCTACCAGAGGCAAGAAAAAGAATAAGAGAGGTGGTAAGCTATAAACAGAACTACTGATAAAGAGAGCTACCACTAAAATGCCTCTAAAATGCCCAGCTAAAAGAATAGCTAAAAGTATGCCTGAGAAAGTCAAAGCCTGCCTGACCAAACCCAATCAATACACCAGTAAACACTGGTACTGCCTGCTCTGTCATCAATCTCACGAACTCGGTGTCTCCACTGTCCAAATGACCGGAACCCAACACGGTCTGACCGGCACCCAACACGGTCTAAAGCCTACTCCGGAGTGGCACTCGAGGGGAGCGACCCACACGAGTAAAGTATCTCAGTATCTAGTAACATAAGTATCATAAACCAGCAGGACTGGATCAAGACTCTAAGTAAGTGGGAAAAACCATCCACTAAGGAAGCCCGATCCCTCACCTCCAATCTGATGTAATAATAATAACCCGGTCAACCGCCCACAGTTCGCGGTTGCCGCAATCCCTGCCATCAGGCCCTGCCTGTCCCAAATCCCCAGAAACCTGACTACACTATCCCAAACTCCCTGCTCGCACCCGAGCCACAAATACCCAGAGTCTAAAATGAAAAGGAGAAAAGTATAAAGCATGGTTTCTCCTAAGTCATGTCCAACATAATAGTGTAGCAGAAAAAGGTGGCCTATCTAGATGACCATACAAGCATGAAGATGTCCCAATATGATGTAAAGTAAACAGGTGTCGATGTTCTTACATTTATTAGAGCATGCTATCCAAATTACATAATCAATCTCATAAAAGGATTAGATGTTAACATAGCATACATCAAGTCTACACAAGTATGCACCTTTCACATTTGGAAATAAAGTGAGAATAGTATCCAACATGCTTTGCACCAAACATGAATCAGGAGATAAATGACAATCATTACTTTCATAAAGAGTGAATCTCACATAGATAAATCAAGATTAATGTAGTCAGTTATTCTCACACAAACCACTAACCACCCTCGAATGAAACATCCATTCACATATAGACTTGCCAAAGATCACTTAACATTACTTGAATATGGTCATTCAATCCACTATCACCAATGAATAGACTAAGGTTCAACAACTTTTATTGTTCTCACATAGGATGCACATAGAATCCACCAACAACATTTATTTCCACATAGGCTAAATCGCCGACCATTCACAATACACAATCTCACGCAAAATAGTCTAAGGATCAACCATTATGGTAAATATCACAAGATGTAGAAGGAAAATCTACCGGGTCAATTATTCTCACGTAGATAAGTCAAGAATCATTTAATAAGATCACCCTCACTTACCTTGGATAGCCATTCACACCTAGGCCATATGACATTCACATAAAGTCATAACAATCCCTTCCTACATAGCAACCATATCCTTCACATAAATCAACTAAAATCATTTACATATAACTATCACCATCATTCACCATAATTAGGTTAACCATTCATCACAAAGTGTAGGCTAAAGATTAATTTCCCAATTACCCTCACATAACATAGGTTAAAGGATGATCACTTATAATCAACTTCATATGAGATAATACAACATCAATCAAACTATTCATTCACTCATGTATACACTGAGAATCAATTAACTTAATCTAAACATGGATATCCAAGCATATTATACCGAGGAGAAGAGAACATCAACCACAATGCCATGAGGGAAACCAATAGCCCGAGTGGGTAAATCGATGTTTTCGGCAAAGCACAACCACCCACCTGAAACTTGACGATCCGCTGCCCGCTGTAGTTGAAATTTGGTGTGAGTAATCCTTATCCTCCCAGGAGACCGATGCCGCGAAAATCATCCAAATCCGCCTCACGGATTGGGCGCAATCACTGAAACAATGCACACTGCGCACTCAAAATCCAGAATTTCAGCAAGTGCAACAAGATTAAATAAAAGGTATGTGCAACCTCAAATACCTCAAGATGAAGTCTCCAACAGTAAAACAAAGATCTCCTCTTTCATACAAATGTCTTCAAGTCCCCAAAAATCCACAATTAATTTCCCTTAACATTCAAACGAAGCAAAATTCACAATGCTGCCCAAAAACTGTTAACATAAACTTGCTAGCATTTCCAAGCTTAATTAGAGGCTTTTCCAAAGGAATTTATCCACAGATCGCAAAAGAGAATTTGCTCACCTTGAAGTTAAGAAGAAGTTCCAACTTAAATTTCTGAAAAAGACCTTGTATCCAGAAAGTTATCTGCATTCCAAGGAGCATTGCTCAAATCCAAATTAAAACAGGGACTGCAGTAATCCATAAAATAGAACTTGAAAAGATTATTAATTTTACCTAACCAAACGTACTCCAAATCCTACAAGAGAGGTACCATTGGATTCCTTGTCGAGAGTAGATACAAATTGAGTTAAAGAACTCCAATTTTCATGCTCGGATGAAGGAGAAAACCCATAAATACTTTGAACTATCCACCAAGTTCCATCTGTACACGAATGCAGCAAGGTGCTCCAAAGATCATGCAGAAACCCTAATAAAAACTCAGATATGGGGAAAATGGTACATACCAATATTGTATATCTTCGAGTTCTGGAAATTTACCCGCAAAAATCATCCAAATATTCCCATCCTACTGCCCAAAAGGCCAAAACACTGAGGACTGTTCAGGATTCCAGACTGAAATGAAGGGTTCCAAAGATGGCCTTAAAACTCTATAAAAACATGAGATCTGGGGGGAGAGTTGAATACAAAGATTGTAGCCTTACCTCTTGTGAAAACGTAGAACCAAAAATGAGCTCAAAACTCCAAGAAATGAGTCCTGGGAAATTTTTGCACTGAAACGCGACGGTGGAGCTCCGAAAATCCAGCAATGGTGCTTGTGCTCCATCATGGAGAAGAAGATGACCAAGCTAGCTCCAATGGCTCACCCAAGATGATGATTTTGAAGAAGAAACGTTGGTGATGCTCTGCACAAAACCCTCCAACAATCCATGGTCCATGGAGGAAGAAGGAGGAAGAAAAAGAAGAGGAAGAAGAAGAGGAGGAAGAAGAAGAAAGGAAAAAAAATAATTAAAACAATCCTCTCTCTCTCCCTCTCCCACACTCCACCCCACGTGAAGTACGGCTGGCCCATCATGGCTAGCCATGTGGCAGCCTAGCATGCCTGATGGACCACACTCCCAACACCGAACCAATGGGGTGACGCCATGTGGCACCCCCGGTCCACAGCCTATTCATGCACCCGAAAATCCCCAAAACTTTCGGTTGCCCGTTTTTGATCATCCGGACTCCGAAAAATACAACCAAATAGCCGATTTCCAACGTTTTTCCGCGCTGAATCCAAATACAAAGTCCATTTTGCAAGAATCCATTTCTAAAAATTTACGGGGGCATCCGAACACACCAACTCGATCCATTTTTCGCGCTGAGTCCGGTTTTGAAGTCCGATTTGCGCGCAAAGCCTCCACACTCAACAAAAGGCTTCCAGAAGCTGCCAAACAAACAGTAATCCTTACATGGGAATTTCGGGTCCTCACATCCTCCCCCACTAAAAGAAAGTTTCGTCCTCGAAACTAACACAACTCAAAAGGAGTCTCAAAAACTAAGGGTAGGTACTCAACACCACCGTCTCCAGCTCCTAAGTCACCACTCACTCCCCATGATTACTCCTCAACAACAACAACAACAGCAACAACCAGTACGGCATAGCCCGATTGCGCAATTCCCTCACTTCACGAGCCAGAATTCGCAACGGGCGTCCCTCGTACTCCACATACTCACAGATCTCAAACAGAGCGAGTCAATCACGGGCGAGGGATCCAAAAGCAAAGCACTCCTGAGCTGAGATGCGGAAAACCTCAGGGACTCCACAAAGGCCGGGGAAAGGGAAGAACAACCAGTGCCACACGCACCAACACCACACCCCGAGTGTCAACTCAACCAGGCGACCCAAAACACACCCACACGATCAACCAAGAGGGAGAGAATCCAACAAGCTGGGGTCCTCACTCGGTCACTCCCGAATCTTGACCATCCGAGTGCACTACTCAGCCGCGATCTATCATCCAAAGGAACCCTCAGGGGCACAACCACAAGCCATGTTCGCCTCAACAGTCCACACAGCACCAACTGTGGAATCATCCAACTCGACCCCAGACAGCTTTCCTGCTCCAGGTATCCGCCAACACAGTGGCCCTGTCGGGGTGATCCAGGATGCTCAAAAGTAAACCAACGGTAACTCCACCTCCATCATGGGAGGCATCGCTATAACTCGCAAGTCCATCACCCCGCACTAACAATGCAAAAGGCGACGCTGATATCAGTGTTATTATCCATTAGTTATGCTCTCCTGGCACTGCCAAATCCAAGAAGCTCCTCACCTTGACCATAATCGTCAACCTCGGCCAATTCCCAAATGGTATCCATATTGGCCGGATTTCCACCGCCGCCCCTACGGCTAACACAATGTGACCCACGAAGATAAGCTGAAGAAGCTAAAACTTTTATCTCAATAACTTGGCATACAGCTTCATCCACACAGGCACGGTAGCACATCCCCAAGTGTCCCTCCTGCTCCAAGTCGCTCTGGGAGTAAATCAAATATCCTCGGGGAACATCACTCCCAAGCTGTCCAAGTACATATGGAACACACAATTCCTCAGATCTTGAAGACAACGGGGCATTAATTATTCCATTTGGCCCACTGTGCGCTCATAATGCCTCTACCAGATCCTGAATGCCATCTAGGCAAAGTCCTTGGCCGTCTGATTCCAAGTAGGTACTCGCATCTTACATTGACTGTCAGAGTATGACTCCAACACAAGGCTCTAGATACCACCCGGACCTGTGTACACTCGAACCATAAAAGGATCCTCACAGTCGTGTATCAACGACGTGGCATCACCACCGCGTACCAACGGCGTGGAACTAGGTCAAATAGAACCCTCGATCCATCAGATCCTGCAACTGCGCCATCAGCTCTCTCAGCTCTACTGGTGATATCCAATGAGGTGCTGTCAAGGGTGGCGCGGTTCCCCGAACCACGTCAAACGCAATCTCTATCTCCCTGACCGGCGGCATTATCAACAGCTCAGGTGAAATCACACCCGAGATTTTATGGGCAACAGAGATATCCTTGAGTCCCGGTGCCGCCGTAAGCACCTCTCACACTGTCGCTAAAACCTGTGTGCTCTAACAATCTCAATAACCAAGCCTCCTCTCGTCTGCCTCGCATAAGGTCAACATCCTCTTTCTCCTTAGTCAAAATATCCTGTGGCATTGTGCCAAACAATCTCAAGCACAGGGTCAAAATACCAAACTGCCACAATTACAAATAAATCTGTCGGTAACTCGTAGTCTCAGCTGCACTGGACATGACCCACAAGCCTCCTCCACATGCACAACACTAACATGAACCTGTACCTCATGTGCACGTGGTAACAAATCTGCCTCTAGTCCATGCAGGAATGCAATATGCTCTAACTCCGACTGCTGTGATGAAATCACACCTGCGACGACTCAATCCACTACCGTGGCGCCCTCCAACCGGGCGGCACAAATTCATCCGCTCGATACAAATGGTCATCGCTTAGTCTGCCAGAAAAATCACGACTAATCACAAAGGGAGCACGACCTCTGTCTCTGCTCACACTGAGGCGACTGATACGGTCCTCCGCAGATAACAAATCCACGCTACCGCTGCGCTACTCTGATATAGATGCTGATACTGCCATCGGGGTCTACCCGATCTCTGGCGTCTCGGGAACTCGTTATCGAGGAAAAAGAAATCAGAAATGCCTCTGCCGGCCAATCTGTCCCCCAAAGGCTCCGACTCAATCTTACGAGTCGGGGTGGTTCATCTGCCAAATCTGGCTGAATAGATCGATCATGTCCCCTCAGCTCACCAGCTGTCAACTATCCACCCTGCCTCGGTGCCTCGACACTAAACATTGGCACAGAGGGGGCTACTCGCTCCATCGGTGCCACAGAAATCCCTACCACTGAGGATACTGCAACCGGGTGGTCTCAGAAGGAAGCACTGTCGAGCTGCCCGCTGCTCCGACAACTGTATCATCCTATCCGCTGCTCACTCTGCCGCCGATATGCCACTGCCAATCCTGTCATCTGGGTCCGGAGCTCTCTGACCTCAATCTGGGTATCCGGCCCGAAACTGCCTATCCTGGCCCACAAGCTGCAATAGGGTGCACACGGGTCAGAACTCTGCGTCAGGGCGACATCGCTCACTGCGACAAACCACACAACAGAACACACAACAAGCACTCGACCCAATCCAGCGAAAGTCTAAGACATGTCACCCATTCCATAACATTATGTTGTCTGCAGCCAACATAATCGCTTAGGAGAATAAACATGCCAGTCGCTCGTCCCGTCCCTTGGGAGAGGTATAAAACTCAATCAGGACTCTCGCTATAAGTCACGACTCTCTCGTAGTCATCCTAAGGTCCAACCACAAGCCTAGGGTTTCTATGTCCATAATGACCTACATCCTAGGCTCTGATACCACTCTAATCTGTCACGCCCCGGGGGTCGAAACTGCGACCCGGGCTCGCCAACAGATCCGCCACCTATGCGGAACCACGCATAAGCGAAGCGTCCAACCTGCAAAGTACCATCTAACGACTAAACAGATATCAGAGCTGAAGAAAAACTGCTGTAATAAAAACCTGAATCACTGTACAACTGAAAAATAAAAGTACAATATCAATCTCCCAAAAATAATAATACAATAATCTGATCCACCGAAACTGTAATACAAGTAAAAGCCACCTATACAACATCTACCAATCCAAAAATGGAGATAACTAAAATAATAAAATACAACTGAGTACAGTGAAACCCACAATCCGGGTTGGTACAACTATCCCACTGTAGGAATCAACACTGGTAGGGATCTATCTTGCGACTCCCTCGCCTCGGACCGTCAACCGAAGATCCGCAACTCCCGCAGCAGACACTGCAAAACAAAGGGAGGAAAGGGAAAAAACAACAATGGGGGTGAGAACCACTAGTAAAACCAGTAGCCTCCCCTTGTGGGTAAAGCCTCAAACCCCGACGTACCCACAAGTCTACCAGAGGCAAGAAAAAGAATAAGAGAGGTGGTAAGCTATAAACAGAACTACTGATAAAAGAGAGCTACCACTAAAATGCCTCTAAAATGCCCAGCTAAAAGAATAGCTAAAAGTATGCCTGAGAAAGTCAAAGCCTGCCTGACCAAACCCAATCAATACACCAGTAAACACTGGTACTGCCTGCTCTGTCATCAATCTCACGAACTCAGTGTCTCCACTGTCCAAATGACCGGAACCCAACACGGTCTGACCGGCACCCAACACGGTCTAAAGCCTACTCCGGAGTGGCACTCGAGGGGAGCGACCCACACGAGTAAAGTATCTCAGTATCCAGTAACATAAGTATCATAAACCAGCAGGACTGGATCAAGACTCTAAGTAAGTGGGAAAAACCATCCACTAAGGAAGCCCGATCCCTCACCTCCAATCTGATGTAATAATAATAACCTGGTCAACCGCCCACAGTTCGCGGTTGCCGCAATCCCTGCCATCAGGCCCTGCCTGTCCCAAATCCCCAGAAACCTGACTACACTATCCCAAACTCCCTGCTCGCACCCGAGCCACAAATACCCAGAGTCTAAAATGAAAAGGAGAAAAGTATAAAGCATGGTTTCTCCTAAGTCAAGTCCAACATAATAGTGTAGCAGAAAAAGGTGGCCTATCTAAATGACCATACAAGCATGAAGATGTCCCAATATGATGTAAAGTAAACAGGTGTCGATGTTCTTACATTTATTAGAGCATGCTATCCAAATTACATAATCAATCTCATAAAAGGATTAGATGTTAACATAGCATACATCAAGTCTACACAAGTATGCACCTTTCACATTTGGAAATAAAGTGAGAATAGTATCCAACATGCTTTGCACCAAACATGAATCAGGAGATAAATGACAATCATTACTTACATAAAGAGTGAATCTCACATAGATAAATCAAGATTAATGTAGTCAGTTATTCTCACACAAACCACTAACCACCCTCGAATGAAACATCCATTCACATATAGACTTGCCAAAGATCACTTAACATTACTTGAATATGGTCATTCAATCCACTATCACCAATGAATAGACTAAGGTTCAACAACTTTTATTGTTCTCACATAGGATGCACATAGAATCCACCAACAACATTTATTTCCACATAGGCTAAATCGCCGACCATTCACAATACACAATCTCACGCAAAATAGTCTAAGGATCAACCATTATGGTAAATATCACAAGATGTAGAAGGAAAATCTACCGGGTCAATTATTCTCACGTAGATAAGTCAAGAATCATTTAATAAGATCACCCTCACTTACCTTGGATAGCCATTCACACCTAGGCCATATGACATTCACATAAAGTCATAACAATCCCTTCCTACATAGCAACCATATCCTTCACATAAATCAACTAAAATCATTTACATATAACTATCACCATCATTCACCATAATTAGGTTAACCATTCATCACAAAGTGTAGGCTAAAGATTAATTTCCCAATTACCCTCACATAACATAGGTTAAAGGATGATCACTTATAATCAACTTCATATGAGATAATACAACATCAATCAAACTATTCATTCACTCATGTATACACTGAGAATCAATTAACTTAATCTAAACATGGATATCCAAGCATATTATACCGAGGAGAAGAGAACATCAACCACAATGCCATGAGGGAAACCAATAGCCCGAGTGGGTAAATCGATGTTTTCGGCAAAGCACAACCACCCACCTGAAACTTGACGATCCGCTGCCCGCTGTAGTTGAAATTTGGTGTGAGTAATCCTTATCCTCCCAGGAGACCGATGCCGCGAAAATCATCCAAATCCGCCTCACGGATTGGGCGCAATCACTGAAACAATGCACACTGCGCACTCAAAATCCAGAATTTCAGCAAGTGCAACAAGATTAAATAAAAGGTATGTGCAACCTCAAATACCTCAAGATGAAGTCTCCAACAGTAAAACAAAGATCTCCTCTTTCATACAAATGTCTTCAAGTCCCCAAAAATCCACAATTAATTTCCCTTAACATTCAAACGAAGCAAAATTCACAATGCTGCCCAAAAACTGTTAACATAAACTTGCTAGCATTTCCAAGCTTAATTAGAGGCTTTTCCAAAGGAATTTATCCACAGATCACAAAAGAGAATTTGCTCACCTTGAAGTTAAGAAGAAGTTTCAACTTAAATTTCTGAAAAAGACCTTGTATCCAGAAAGTTATCTGCATTCCAAGGAGCATTGCTCAAATCCAAATTAAAACAGGGACTGCAGTAATCCATAAAATAGAACTTGAAAAGATTATTAATTTTACCTAACCAAACGTACTCCAAATCCTACAAGAGAGGTACCATTGGATTCCTTGTCGAGAGTAGATACAAATTGAGTTAAAGAACTCCAATTTTCATGCTCGGATGAAGGAGAAAACCCATAAATACTTTGAACTATCCACCAAGTTCCATCTGTACACGAATGCAGCAAGGTGCTCCAAAGATCATGCAGAAACCCTAATAAAAACTCAGATATGGGGAAAATGGTACATACCAATATTGTAGATCTTCGAGTTCTGGAAATTTACCCGCAAAAATCATCCAAATATTCCCATCCTACTGCCCAGAAAGGCCAAAACACTGAGGACTGTTCAGGATTCCAGACTGAAATGAAGGGTTCCAAAGATGGCCTTAAAACTCTATAAAAACATGAGATCTGGGGGGAGAGTTGAATACAAAGATTGTAGCCTTACCTCTTGTGAAAACGTAGAACCAAAAATGAGCTCCAAACTCCAAGAAATGAGTCCTGGGAAATTTTTGCACTGAAACGCGACGGTGGAGCTCCGAAAATCCAGCAATGGTGCTTGTGCTCCATCATGGAGAAGAAGATGACCAAGCTAGCTCCAATGGCTCACCCAAGATGATGATTTTGAAGAAGAAACGTTGGTGATGCTCTGCACAAAACCCTCCAACAATCCATGGTCCATGGAGGAAGAAGGAGGAAGAAAAAGAAGAGGAAGAAGAAGAGGAGGAAGAAGAAGAAAGGAAAAAAAATAAT
Source organism: Tillandsia leiboldiana (assembly GCA_029204045.2). Classification (NCBI taxonomy): domain Eukaryota; kingdom Viridiplantae; phylum Streptophyta; class Magnoliopsida; order Poales; family Bromeliaceae; genus Tillandsia; species Tillandsia leiboldiana. The sequence goes on from JAQNDB010001559.1 coordinate 17,144, forward strand.
TAAAACAATCCTCTCTCTCTCCCTCTCCCACACTCCACCCCACGTGAAGTACGGCTGGCCCATCATGGCTAGCCATGTGGCAGCCTAGCATGCCTGATGGACCACACTCCCAACACCGAACCAATGGGGTGACGCCATGTGGCACCCCCGGTCCACAGCCTATTCATGCACCCGAAAATCCCCAAAACTTTCGGTTGCCCGTTTTTGATCATCCGGACTCCGAAAAATACAACCAAATAGTCGATTTCCAACGTTTTTCCGCGCTGAATCCAAATACGAAGTCCATTTTGCAAGAATCCATTTCTAAAAATTTACGGGGGCATCCGAACACACCAACTCGATCCATTTTTCGCGCTGAGTCCGGTTTTGAAGTCCGATTTGCGCGCAAAGCCTCCACACTCAACAAAAGGCTTCCAGAAGCTGCCAAACAAACAGTAATCCTTACATGGGAATTTCGGGTCCTCACATCCTCCCCCACTAAAAGAAAGTTTCGTCCTCGAAACTAACACAACTCAAAAGGAGTCTCAAAAACTAAGGGTAGGTACTCAACACCACCGTCTCCAGCTCCTAAGTCACCACTCACTCCCCGTGATTACTCCTCAACAACAACAACAACAGCAACAACCAGTACGGCATAGCCCGATTGCGCAATTCCCTCACTTCACGAGCCAGAATTCGCAACGGGCGTCCCTCGTACTCCACACACTCACAGATCTCAAACAGAGCGAGTCAATCACGGGCGAGGGATCCAAAAGCAAAGCACTCCTGAGCTGAGATGCGGAAAACCTCAGGGACTCCACAAAGGCTGGGGAAAGGGAAGAACAACCAGTGCCACACGTACCAACACCACACCCTGAGTGTCAACTCAACCAGGCGACCCAAAACACACCCACACGATCAACCAAGAGGGAGAGAATCCAACAAGCTGGGGTCCTCACTCGGTCACTCCCGAATCTTGACCATCCGAGTGCACTACTCAGCCGCGATCTATCATCCAAAGGAACCCTCAGGGGCACAACCACAAGCCATGTTCGCCTCAACAGTCCACACAGCACCAACTGTGGAATCATCCAACTCGACCCCAGACAGCTTTCCTGCTCCAGGTATCCGCCAACACAGTGGCCCTGTCGGGGTGATCCAGGATGCTCAAAAGTAAACCAACGATAACTCCACCTCCATCATGGGAGGCATCGCTATAACTCGCAAGTCCATCACCCCGCACTAACAATGCAAAAGGCGACGCTGATATCAGTGTTATTATCCATTAGTTATGCTCTCCTGGCACTGCCAAATCCAAGAAGCTCCTCACCTTGACCATAATCGTCAACCTCGGCCAATTCCCAAATGGTATCCATATTGGCCGGATTTCCACCGCCGCCCCTACGGCTAACACAATGTGACCCACGAAGATAAGCTGAAGAAGCTAAAACTTTTATCTCAATAACTTGGCATACAGCTTCATCCACACAGGCACGGTAGCACATCCCCAAGTGTCCCTCCTGCTCCAAGTCGCTCTGGGAGTAAATCAAATATCCTCGGGGAACATCACTCCCAAGCTGTCCAAGTACATATGGAACACACAATTCCTCAGATCTTGAAGACAACGGGGCATTAATTATTCCATTTGGCCCACTGTGCGCTCATAATGCCTCTACCAGATCCTGAATGCCATCTAGGCAAAGTCCTTGGCCGTCTGATTCCAAGTAGGTACTCGCATCTTACATTGACTGTCAGAGTATGACTCCAACACAAGGCTCTAGATACCACCCGGACCTGTGTACACTCGAACCATAAAAGGATCCTCACAGTCGTGTATCAACGACGTGGCATCACCACCGCGTACCAACGGCGTGGAACTAGGTCAAACTGAACCCTCGATCCATCAGATCCTGCAACTGCGCCATCAGCTCTCTCAGCTCTACTGGTGATATCCAATGAGGTGCTGTCAAGGGTGGCGCGGTTCCCCGAACCACGTCAAACGCAATCTCTATCTCCCTAACCGGCGGCATTATCAACAGCTCAGGTGAAATCACACCCGAGATTTTATGGGCAACAGAGATATCCTTGAGTCCCGGTGCCGCCGTAAGCACCTCTCACACTGTCGCTAAAACCTGTGTGCTCTAACAATCTCAATAACCAAGCCTCCTCTCGTCTGCCTCGTATAAGGTCAACATCCTCTTTCTCCTTAGTCAAAATATCCTGTGGCATTGTGCCAAACAATCTCAAGCACAGGGTCAAAATACCAAACTGCCACAATTACAAATAAATCTGTCGGTAACTCGTAGTCTCAGCTGCACTGGACATGACCCACAAGCCTCCTCCACATGCACAACACTAACATGAACCTGTACCTCATGTGCACTTGGTAACAAATATGCCTCTAGTCCATGCAGGAATGCAATATGCTCTAACTCCGACTGCTGTGATGAAATCACACCTGCGACGACTCAATCCACTACCGTGGCGCCCTCCAACCGGGCGGCACAGATTCATCCGCTCGATACAAATGGTCATCGCTCAGTCTGCCAGAAAAATCACGACTAATCACAAAGGGAGCACGACCTCTGTCTCTGCTCACACTGAGGCGACTGATACGGTCCTCCGCAGATAACAAATCCACGCTACCGCTGCGCTACTCTGATATAGATGCTGATACTGCCATCGGGGTCTACCCGATCTCTGGCGTCTCGGGAACTCGTTATCGAGGAAAAAGAAATCAGAAATGCCTCTGCCGGCCAATCTGTCCCCCAAAGGCTCCGACTCAATCTTACGAGTCGGGGTGGTTCATCTGCCAAATCTGGCTGAATAGATCGATCATGTCCCCTCAGCTCACCAGCTGTCAACTATCCACCCTGCCTCGGTGCCTCGACACTAAACATTGGCACAGAGGGGGCTACTCGCTCCATCGGTGCCACAGAAATCCCTACCACTGAGGATACTGCAACCGGGTGGTCTCAGAAGGAAGCACTGTCGAGCTGCCCGCTGCTCCGACAACTGTATCATCCTATCCGCTGCTCACTCTGCCGCCGATATGCCACTGCCAATCCTGTCATCTGGGTCCGGAGCTCTCTGACCTCAATCTGGGTATCCGGCCCGAAACTGCCTATCCTGGCCCACAAGCTGCAATAGGGTGCACACGGGTCAGAACTCTGCGTCAGGGCGACATCGCTCACTACGACAAACCACACAACAGAACACACAACAAGCACTCGACCCAATCCAGCGAAAGTCTAAGACATGTTACCCATTCCATAACATTATGTTGTCTGCAGCCAACATAATCGCTTAGGAGAATAAACATGCCAGTCGCTCGTCCCGTCCCTTGGGAGAGGTATAAAACTCAATCAGGACTCTCGCTATAAGTCACGACTCTCTCGTAGTCATCCTAAGGTCCAACCACAAGCCTAGGGTTTCTATGTCCATAATGACCTACATCCTAGGCTCTGATACCACTCTAATCTGTCACGCCCCGAGGGTCGAAACTGCGACCCGGGCTCGCCAACAGATTCGCCACCTATGCGGAACCACGCATAAGCGAAGCGTCCAACCTGCAAAGTACCATCTAACGACTAAACAGATATCAGAGCTGAAGAAAAACTGCTGTAATAAAAACCTGAATCACTGTACAACTGAAAAATAAAAGTACAATATCAATCTCTCAAAAATAATAATACAATAATCTGATCCACCGAAACTGTAATACAAGTAAAAGCCACCTATACAACATCTACCAATCCAAAAAGGGAGATAACTAAAATAATAAAATACAACTGAGTACAGTGAAACCCACAATCCGGGTTGGTACAACTATCCCACTGTAGGAATCAACACTGGTAGGGATCTATCTTGCGACTCCCTCGCCTCGGACCGTCAACCGAAGATCCGCAACTCCCGCAGCAGACACTGCAAAACAAAGGGAGGAAAGGGAAAAAACAACAATGGGGGTGAAAACCACTAGTAAAACCAGTAGCCTCCCCTTGTGGGTAAAGCCTCAAACCCCGACGTACCCACAAGTCTACCAGAGGCAAGAAAAAGAATAAGAGAGGTGGTAAGCTATAAACAGAACTACTGATAAAAGAGAGCTACCACTAAAATGCCTCTAAAATGCCCAGCTAAAAGAATAGCTAAAAGTATGCCTGAGAAAGTCAAAGCCTGCCTGACCAAACCCAATCAATACACCAGTAAACACTGGTACTGCCTGCTCTGTCATCAATCTCACGAACTCAGTGTCTCCACTGTCCAAATGACCGGAACCCAACACGGTCTGACCGGCACCCAACACGGTCTAAAGCCTTCTCCGGAGTGGCACTCGAGGGGAGCGACCCACACGAGTAAAGTATCTCAGTATCTAGTAACATAAGTATCATAAACCAGCAGGACTGGATCAAGACTCTAAGTAAGTGGGAAAAACCATCCACTAAGGAAGCCCGATCCCTCACCTCCAATCTGATGTAATAATAATAACCCGGTCAACCGCCCACAGTTCGCGGTTGCCGCAATCCCTGCCATCAGGCCCTGCCTGTCCCAAATCCCCAGAAACCTGACTACACTATCCCAAACTCCCTGCTCGCACCCGAGCCACAAATACCCAGAGTCTAAAATGAAAAGGAGAAAAGTATAAAGCATGGTTTCTCCTAAGTCATGTCCAACATAATAGTGTAGCAGAAAAAGGTGGCCTATCTAGATGACCATACAAGCATGAAGATGTCCCAATATGATGTAAAGTAAACAGGTGTCGATGTTCTTACATTTATTAGAGCATGCTATCCAAATTACATAATCAATCTCATAAAAGGATTAGATGTTAACATAGCATACATCAAGTCTACACAAGTATGCACCTTTCACATTTGGAAATAAAGTGAGAATAGTATCCAACATGCTTTGCACCAAACATGAATCAGGAGATAAATGACAATCATTACTTTCATAAAGAGTGAATCTCACATAGATAAATCAAGATTAATGTAGTCAGTTATTCTCACACAAACCACTAACCACCCTCGAATGAAACATCCATTCACATATAGACTTGCCAAAGAACACTTAACATTACTTGAATATGGTCATTCAATCCACTATCACCAATGAATAGACTAAGGTTCAACAACTTTTATTGTTCTCACATAGGATGCACATAGAATCCACCAACAACATTTATTTCCACATAGGCTAAATCGCCGACCATTCACAATACACAATCTCACGCAAAATAGTCTAAGGATCAACCATTATGGTAAATATCACAAGATGTAGAAGGAAAATCTAACGGGTCAATAATTCTCACGTAGATAAGTCAAGAATCATTTAATAAGATCACCCTCACTTACCTTGGATAGCCATTCACACCTAGGCCATATGACATTCACATAAAGTCATAACAATCCCTTCCTACATAGCAACCATATCCTTCACATAAATCAACTAAAATCATTTACATATAACTATCACCATCATTCACCATAATTAGGTTAACCATTCATCACAAAGTGTAGGCTAAAGATTAATTTCCCAATTACCCTCACATAACATAGGTTAAAGGATGATCACTTATAATCAACTTCATATGAGATAATACAACATCAATCAAACTATTCATTCACTCATGTATACACTGAGAATCAATTAACTTAATCTAAACATGGATATCCAAGCATATTATACCGAGGAGAAGAGAACATCAACCACAATGCCATGAGGGAAACCAATAGCCCGAGTGGGTAAATCGATGTTTTCGGCAAAGCACAACCACCCACCTGAAACTTGACGATCCGCTGCCCGCTGTAGTTGAAATTTGGTGTGAGTAATCCTTATCCTCCCAGGAGACCGATGCCGCGAAAATCATCCAAATCCGCCTCACGGATTGGGCGCAATCACTGAAACAATGCACACTACGCACTCAAAATCCAGAATTTCAGCATGTGCAACAAGATTAAATAAAAGGTATGTGCAACCTCAAATACCTCAAGATGAAGTCTCCAACAGTAAAACAAAGATCTCCTCTTTCATACAAATGTCTTCAAGTCCCCAAAAATCCACAATTAATTTTCCTTAACATTCAAACGAAGCAAAATTCACAATGCTGCCCAAAAACTGTTAACATAAACTTGCTAGCATTTCCAAGCTTAATTAGAGGCTTTTCCAAAGGAATTTATCCACAGATCGCACAAGAGAATTTGCTCACCTTGAAGTTAAGAAGAAGTTCCAACTTAAATTTCTGAAAAAGACCTTGTATCCAGAAAGTTATCTGCATTCCAAGGAGCATTGCTCAAATCCAAATTAAAACAGGGACTGCAGTAATCCATAAAATAGAACTTGAAAAGATTATTAATTTTACCTAACCAAACGTACTCCAAATCCTACAAGAGAGGTACCATTGGATTCCTTGTCGAGAGTAGATACAAATTGAGTTAAAGAACTCCAATTTTCATGCTCGGATGAAGGAGAAAACCCATAAATACTTTGAACTATCCACCAAGTTCCATCTGTACACGAATGCAGCAAGGTGCTCCAAAGATCATGCAGAAACCCTAATAAAAACTCAGATATGGGGAAAATGGTACATACCAATATTGTAGATCTTCGAGTTCTGGAAATTTCCTCGCAAAAATCATCCAAATATTCCCATCCTACTGCCCAGAAAGGCCAAAACACTGAGGACTGTTCAGGATTCCAGACTGAAATGAAGGGTTCCAAATATGGCCTTAAAACTCCATAAAAACATGAGATCTGGGGGGAGAGTTGAATACAAAGATTGTAGCCTTACCTCTTGTGAAAACGTAGAACCAAAAATGAGCTCAAAACTCCAAGAAATGAGTCCTGGGAAATTTTTGCACTGAAACGCGACGGTGGAGCTCCGAAAATCCAGCAATGGTGCTTGTGCTCCATCATGGAGAAGAAGATGACCAAGCTAGCTCCAATGGCTCACCCAAGATGATGATTTTGAAGAAGAAACGTTGGTGATGCTCTGCACAAAACCCTCCAACAATCCATGGTCCATGGAGGAAGAAGGAGGAAGAAAAAGAAGAGGAAGAAGAAGAGGAGGAAGAAGAAGAAAGGAAAAAAAATAATTAAAACAATCCTCTCTCTCTCCCTCTCCCACACTCCACCCCATGTGAAGTACGGCTGGCCCATCATGGCTAGCCATGTGGCAGCCTAGCATGCCTGATGGACCACACTCCCAACACCGAACCAATGGGGTGACGCCATGTGGCACCCCCGGTCCACAGCCTATTCATGCACCCGAAAATCCCCAAAACTTTCGGTTGCCCGTTTTTGATCATCCGGACTCCGAAAAATACAACCAAATAGCCGATTTCCAACGTTTTTCCGCGCTGAATCCAAATACGAAGTCCATTTTGCAAGAATCCATTTCTAAAAATTCACGGGGGCATCCGAACACACCAACTCGATCCATTTTTCGCGCTGAGTCCGGTTTTGAAGTCCGATTTGCGCGCAAAGCCTCCACACTCAACAAAAGGCTTCCAGAAGCTGCCAAACAAACAGTAATCCTTACATGGGAATTTCGGGTCCTCACAATAATCGTACAATATCCTCATATACAAAACTCAGAACTCAAACGGGAGATATCTCCAATATACATCAGTGTACAGTCTCTCGGTACATAATATATCCTCACTACATCTGTCACTCAAAAGAGGAAAATAAAACAACTAAGCTACTGAGGATCTCCTCTGAAGGGGGAGCCGCTACTCTCCAACGACGTGAAGGAATCTAGCTCGTGACTCCCTCGGCTCGATCAACAACCGCAGAATCAGCAACATCCGCTATGACTCTGCAAAACAAAGGAGAGGAAGGAAAAATGAGGGGGGAAAATCCCAAAGGGTGTGAGAACCACACCAAAAAGGGAGTTCTCAGTGGGTAACACCGCCAGACCCGACGGTCTGCCCACCAAGTCCTCAAGAGACAAAAACTAACCAAAGCCGTAAAAACTGAAATAAGGAAGCTGGAGACTCTCAACAGCTATCATGCCTCTATGCTTGCTATGCCTGCCTATACCTGCCTATGCCTTCCTATACAACGGTCAACAACTCAGAAGGACCTTGGGACCACCGTATCCCCAAACGGTTCCCAACAACACTAGCACTGGTCTAAACACGGCTACTAGACTCCACTCGGTCCCCCTGGCACGAGTGTAACAGTAAAGTAAACGTCTGTAATAGACCCAATCTAATGACGCCAGAAATACTGGTACTGCCTTCCTACTGTCGAACTCATCTGCGGGAATACTGACCGACTACTGACCGGTACGGTCGCATCCCAAAATAGGTGACAGACCGACTACTGGCCGGTACGGTCGCACCCAAATTAAGTGATAGACCGGCTCCTGACCGGCACGGTCGCACCCGAATAAGTGACGGACCGGCTCCTGACCGGCACGGTCGCACCCACATAAGTGATAGACCGGCTCCTGACCGGCACGGTCGCACACAGATTAATGATAGACCGGCTCCTGACCGGCACGGTCGCACACTCCGATCGAAGTGGGAAAGCTCAACCACTAAGGAAACCAAATACCCAATCTGGTGCATAAATAAATATCCGGTCGACCGCCCAATATCCGCGGTTGCCGCAAAGCCCCACACTAATCCAACCTGTCCCTGACACCAAGTCCCGACTACACTACCCAGATCCCTGTTCGAACCCGAGCAACAATGACCACCTGACTAACAAAGAAGGAGAAAGGAAAAGCATGGTTTCTCCTAAGTCAAGTTCCAATAAGTAGTGTAGCAAAAAAAGATGGCCTAACTACATGTCCATACAAGCATGCTTTTGTCCTCAAGGAAATGAAAGGGGGTAAAGCATACTAATAGATCCTCTAGGAATAAAGAACATGCCGGAATCCCTAAAGAACTAAACCTGTCCACAATCCAGGGTCCATCAACAGAATGATCATAATAATACCCGCACATAGATATAGCCCCCTACTCCATCGAGTAATCATATCATAAAAGACTATGTGTAACCTGGCATGCTAAAATATCATTACTAAAGCATATCAATCTGTATGATCTAGGCCATTATTCAAGCTTTTCCTCTCGATGCTAAATATGGGTTGTACATTAAACATGCATGATATCAGTCATGGAGGGGTGACATTCCCACAAATACACATATATTCGCCATAACATAGTCATCCATGAAGATCTTATCATTGCCTTATACAGTTACTGATATTAAGCTTACCCACCTGAAGCGCTTAAACCAAGGTAAAATTGAAGTCGGTGAAGAGCGCAGACGCCCATGGTCCAAATTCTGCCGAAACTGCATCCTCGGTACATGTCGCGAAGGCCTCGGCTCCAATAGTTAAAAGTACCCCGAAATCAAAGTCTACAGATCCATCGGGTCCAGCAACACTTGTAAACACCCCTGGGTACAACAATAAGGTCCAACATTACACTTTTATTCCAAAAATATTCCAAGTATACAACATCAGAAAACAGCCCCGAAGATGTGCAATTTTCACCTGCAGAACGGATTCTGAAAAATCCAATAAAATTACTGTCGCATTCCTCGCGTCGATACCTTCGAAACGAGTACCTGCACGTCAAATTCCGAGCCCCGTAGGCCGAGTTACAAATTCCACAATACAGGGCGTTCACAAACACACAACCACACAACTGTATTTCCTTGCACAGATAAAGGGCAAAAAATATACCTTCGGGCAAGCTTCAGAAAAATCCACTAAAAATACTGTGACAATCCTCGCGTCGAGTAGATGAAAAAAGTGTATAAGCACGTCACCATACGATGCCCGGTTGCGGAGATATCGCCAAAAAACCACGTCGTTGTCCAAATCTCCATCACCGAAATGGGGTCACAGTAAGCTCGAACAAACACCTCGAAAACCGCAGAATAAGGGAAAGCTGAAAGTACCTAGGTCGTAGATCTGTCCGTCGCGCATCCAGCGGCGAAGAAATCACTCGAAAAGGTGGTCGGAGTAGGCCGGGGGAGCTCGCGCACCGAAACGCGACGAAGGGGAACCCAAATGGACGAGCGTCACGCCGCGCCGTAAAAATGGAAACCTCGATAAGCGTGCCACCAAAAATCTCAAAACTATGCAGATGGATGCAGCATAGCTCGGGGATCATCTTTGCTGAAGGTGCCATGGCGAGAGGAGGCTCAGAAATGTCGGAAAAAGGGGAAAGAAAGAAGCTCGAATCGCATTTAAAGGCTCCAGGAAACAATTTGAAAAATACCGAATGTGTCGTAATTTCCGGGCGCAGGGAATTTTCTGGCGCGCACTGTAGCAGCCCGAATCTTCCCTGGGCGCGCACTGTAGCAGCCCGAAACTCCTGCGGGCCTCCACGTCGCCCGCCAAACAGGCGACAGCCAAAACCGGCCACCCGCCGAACGACACGTGGACCAACGAGGGCTCGACACGTGGCAACCCCTTGGTCAACACCTCGCTGCCACGCCCACGTGCGCGCTGCCAGCGCCGCCTGCGCCCCCCTGCCAAGCACGCGCCCCGAGGCGGCCGCACCTGCTCCGTGGACCGAGCGCACGTGGACCGGCCAACCAGTGTGCGCCACGTGTCCAACAACCGGTCCACCGTACACCACGATCTAATCCGTGGACCACGACCGCTGAACCGGCCAATCCTGCCATGCCACGTGGCCTGCCCCCCGGTGCACGACGGCGCCGTGGACTGCGCACCTGCCCGCGCGCCCACGTGCCTGCCCGCGCGTCTGCCCGCACGCTGCGCGCTGCCCGCGCCTGCCCGCCGCCGCTCCCGTGCCTGCCCGCCGCCGCGCCGCCGCCCTCCGCCGTCGCCGGCGCTGCCCGCCGGCACCGGAGTTACTGTTCCGGCGTGAACAGTAACCGGTGCTCAAAAATAACAAGTGGGTAGTCCATTTTGACCGTTTTCTCGCGCTGAATCCGAATTTGATGTCCATTTTGCCAAATTCCAACTCTAAAAATTGCCGAAGGCAACCGAAAAGATATTCTTTTGTCCAAACTTCGCGCTGAGCCCAATTTTAATATCCATTGCGCGCAAAACCACTTCTATGCATTCGATGGGGTCAATTGACTACTCTCGTGATCCATTTAACACCCCGGGTCCAACACTAGTGTCCAATTTGTGCACAAACACCACCAACGCGCCACATAGGCCTCCAGAAGCTGCTGGTCAACCAGTATTCTCGTCGTGGGGATCCAGGTCCTCACATGAGCTTTTCTTATAGTTGCCGGAGTTAGAGCAGGTTCGAGGCCGACACCACATGCGTATGTTTCTATGGAGCATTGGCTGCTTCGTACGGGCCATAGATAGGACTGTTAGCTTGTGTACGTGAGGATCAGGTTCCAGATCACGTATGGCACAGGGATAGGTGTTGCCAGTCCTGCCCAGTGTAGTTAGGACCTTGGATTTGATTCATTGATTTGATTGGTCCTACCTTAGCTCCGAGCTTTAGTTGTGGTATGGGACAGGGATTGGTTATCCCAGTTTTACGCTACCCTGGATCGTCAAGGGAGGACAGTGACCCTCCGTGGACCTGGTCAGGAGGAGTGTGTTTATAGAGGATGCCAGAGCACGACAGATGTTGAGTCGTGGATGTACCGCTATTTTAGCGATTATAGAGGAGGTGCCTACGGCGGTACCGGGAATTAAAGAATATCTTTATCGTCGATGTTGATGCCTCCAGTTAGAGAGATTGAGTTTGAGATTGTGATTGATGTGGTTTTGGAAACCACGCTAACCTTGGTAACGCTTTATGGAGTATCACCGGTAAGCTGAGAGAGCTGATAGCGCAATTGTGAGATCCGGTGGATCAAGAGGTCTGTTGACCCAGTGCCACGTTGTAGAGATACGATGATGAAGATCCGAGAGTTGGATATCTGAGTATGTTTCCACGCCATTGATACACGGTGGTGATGCCACGCCGTTGATGCACGGTGGTGATGCCATGCCGTTGATACACGGTAGTGATGCCCCGTTGTTGATACACAACGGTGAGAGTTTTATTGTGGTTTGAGCACAGACAGGTTCGGGTTGTATCCCGGCAGTTGCCCTTTGTGAGGCAAGTATCTGTATGGAACCATACAGCCGAGGATTGTGCCCAGATAGTGTTCAGGACCGAGTAGGGACATTATGAGCTTACAGCGAGGTCAAGTGCATTGACTAATGCCAAGCCGCATTCATGGATTTAATGAACCGGATGTTTCAACCGTACTTGGACCGGTTGGTCGTGGTGTTTATTGATGATATTTGGATTCGCTCCCGAAGTAATGAGGAGCATGAGAAGCATTTGAGGATAGTGCTGCAGTTCCTGAGAGAGAAGAAGTTGTATGCCAAGTGTGAATTCCGGCTTCGGGAAGTTGCATTTTTAGGCCATGTGGTTTCAGCCGCTGGAGTGGCAGTAGACCGGACGAAGATTGATGCTGTTCGGGATTGGCCTAGACCGACGACGGTTACTGAGGTCCGGAGTTTCTTGGGCTTAGCAGGATATTACCGTCGATTTGTTGAGGGCTCTGCGAAGCTCTCTACTCCCCTTACCCGATTGACTAGGAAGGGAATTAGATTTACTTGGACTGAGCAATGCCAGCAGAGCTTTGATGAGCTGAAGATGAGATTAATATCTGCACCGATCTTAGCATTGCCTGTGGTGGGAGAGGGATTTGTGATTTATAATGATGCCTCCCACAGAGGATTGGGTTGTGTATTGATGCAGCATGGTAGGGTAATTGCTTACGCTTCGCGGCAACTGAAGGATTATGAGAAGAATTACCCTACACATGAATTGGCGTTAGCCGCGGTAGTGGTTGCATTGAAACTGTGGCGACTTTACCTTTTTGGTGAGCACTGTGAGATATTTACTGACCGTAAGAGTCTGAAGTACTTGTTTACTCGGAAGTAGTCAAATTTGAGGCAACGTCGGTGGTTGGATCTGTTAAAGGATTATGACTCGAGTATCCAATATCACCCCGGCAAGGCTAATGTCGTCGCAGGTGCCTTGAGTAGGCGGGGAATGCAGACCTTGAGTATTTTGATCACTCAGTAGATGCCATTGAGAGAGCAGCTGAGGCGACTCGAGATTGAGGTCGTGTCCCCTGGAGATTCTTCAAGGCTTATGCCTTTGATCATCCAACTCACTCTACTGGACAAGATTAAGGAGAAACAGAGTGTGGACCCCTATCTGGAGAGGATTAGGGACCAAGTGCAGCATGGTCGTGATGGGGACTTTTCAATTGATGTAGCGGGAGTACTGAGGTACAAGGATCACTTTTGTGTGCCTATAGATTCTGAGATTCGGGAGCTGATTTTGAGAGAGGCTCACTATACACCTTATACCCTTCACCCTGGAGGAACTAAGATGTAAAGGGACTTAAGGGCGCAGTTTTGGTGGAATGGCATGAAAAGAGATGTTGGAAGGTTTGTCGCTCACTGTTTAACTTGTTAGCAAGTTAAAGCTGAGCACCAGGTACCGGCTGACAAGTTACAGAGCCTTCCAATTCCTGAATGGAAATGGGATCATGTGACCATGGACTTTATTGTTGGATTACCAAGGTCACAAAGTGGAGCTGATGCTATTTGGGTGATTGTGGATCGACTGACCAAATTTTCCCATTTTCTGCCTATACAGTTGAGTTGGGCTCTTGAGAAGTTAGCACAGCTATTTTTGAATGAGATTGTAAGGCTGCATGGTGTGCCAGCCTCGATTGTGTCTGATAGGGACCCGAGATTTACATCGCATTTCTGGAAGAGTCTGCAGAAGCTTTGAGGGCCCAGCTTTGTTTCAGCACGACCTTTCACCCACAGACTGATGGACAGTTTGAGAGGACCATTCAGACTCTCGAGGATCAGTTGAGAGCGTGTGTCCTGAGTTTTAGTGGCAGTTGGAATCTACATTTGAGATTGGCTGAGTTCGCGTACAACAATAATTTCCAAGCGAGCATACAAATGGCGCCCTATGAAGCGTTGTACGGGCGCAAATGTCGATCGCCATTATTTTGGAGTGACGTGGGTGAAAGAAAAACCTTGGGACCCGACTGGCTATTGGAAGCTGAAGAAAAGGTCAAGATTATTCGGCGATATTTGGAGACCGCCCGAGCCGACAGAGGAGTTATGCCAATAGGAGGCGGCGTAACTTAGAGTTCCAGATTGGTGATCATGTTTTCCGCAAAGTCTCGCCATCCAGAGGGATACGCCGATTTGGAGTACGCGGAAAGTTTAGTCCGCGGTTTATTGGGCCCTTCGAGGTACTCGAGAGGATTGGCCCAGTGGCTTACAGAGTTGCACTTCCCCCACGCCTTGCAGGAGTTCATGATGTTTTTCACGTCTCAGCTTTGAGGAGATATGTTTATCATCCTACGCACGTGATTGACTTCACTCCGTTTGAGATCGGTGAGGATCTAGGGTACGAGGAGCGACCATTGCGAATTCTGGCTTGTGAGGTGAGAGAATTGCGCAATCGGGCTATACCGTATGCGAAAGTGTTGTGGAGTAATCACGAGGAGCGGGTGGCTACTTGGGAGCTGGAGACGGTGATGATGGATGCTTATCCCCATCTGCTTGAGACTCCAGGATGAGGAATGTTTAGTTTCGAGGACGAAACTTTCTTTTAGAGGGGTAGGATGTGAAGATCCGGATCTCTAGGATGGTTTTGTAGGGCGAGCAGTGGCTTCTGGAGGCCTATGTTGTGTGAAAGAGTTGGTTGTTCATGAATCGGATTCCAGATTTGGAACCGGCGCGAAAATCGGATCATGTTTGCCTTTGTGGGGGCTTCTGGCAAAATTTAGAGTGAGAATTTGGCAAAATGGACTGCGGATTTGGACTCAGCGCGCGAAAACGATGAAAATGGGCTATTTACTTGCATTTTTTGGAATTCGGAGTGAAAAGTTACTGTTCACGGCCGGAATTACTGTTCCGGCGGCCGGCGGGCACCGGCAGGCGGCGGAGCAAGGCGGAGCGCGGCGGCGCAGTGGCGGAGCGCGGCCGCGGGCAGCGCGGGCAGGCGCGGGCAGGCGCGGCGCACGGTGACGGGTCCACAGACAGGCGCGTGCACCGGGAGCACCGAGAAATGGTAATGCCACGTGGCAGCACCCTATTGGTTGGACGGCGCCAAAGAGGGCGGCGGCGGCTATGACATGTGGCGTCGCGTGATTGGCCGACAAGATCCGGAAGACCCGGCGCGTAGACCGGGCGCGTGCGCCGCGTGAACCACGTGGGGACACGTGGCATTGTGCCATTGGCGGGCGCACGCCGCTCACGTGCGCGAGGCGTGCGGAACGTGGGCGGCGGGACAGGTGGCGCGATCTGGCGGATTCGGGCGGGACACGTGGCAGCATCTCGGCGTTTCAGGCGGCTACAGTAACTTTCGGGCGCCCGGTTCTTGCGCCCGAATCCGACAGCCCAATAGTGTTTTTTTTGGCTATAAATAGGCCATTGAGGGCTTCATTTCTGGACTTTTCTGAGATCCTTTTTGAGTGCCGTTTTCGACAGAGAGTTTCTACTTTGAGTCTTCTACACTTTTTGGGGTTTTGGAGAAATTTTGTAGACCGTTTTATATTTTCCCTCCCCGATCTCGCGAGCTTCGACGCTGTTCCGATATCAATCGTTTTCGTCGACTTTTCGTCCGCAGACTCCCCCGAGCTGAGTTCTTGGTCTTTTTCGCCGATTTTTGCGGCAGCGTTTTCACGACAGCGGAGGAGTAATCTTGCAATTTCTCAACCTACGAGAGCCGGAAATTGGTGTTTAAAGACTCGATTTCTATCTACACTTCGCGAGGATCGCCGTCGTATTTTTTTTGGAATTTTTGGAGAACATCTCGCAGGAGCGACCGGGTGGAATTTTTGGTCGATTTTTGGTGCGTTGGTATCGTGAGGACCTGAGGATCGCACCCGTTAAATTTCAGCTCTTGTCGAGTTAGGACTAATGCGCACATCCAGGTGGGTTGGAATTCTTCCAAACTTTGTGGAATGCCTTCTGATTCTGTTGAAAGCATGTTAGCATGCCTAGTTTAGCTATTTGTATAGCTGGTATAATCTGATAGATGTCTAGATTATTTTTGTATGACAGACCTGAACCCCATTTATCATCTGTATGATCTTGAGACTGTTTGACACTAGAGTGCATGATTAGTTGACTTCCGAACTGCATCTGAACCGTTTTGAAAGCATTGAACCCGTTTTAATATAAAAAGTGGTTTCAAAAATAGTTTTAAACATTGTAATCACCCAGAGGGGTTGGATAGGTTCAGGATGCATGAACTCTCGCGCCTGGGGGCCGAGGGGATTTTTATTGACTCAGTGGATGGGTTTCCTAGTGTCGTGGGGGTTTGTGTGCACTATCAGATTGAGTCGCGGAGGGTTCTCAGACCTGTTTATGGGTAAGTTGGCATTTCGAGTTTTCGATCGGTTCGATCATTGATTGTAGCCTGCAGATGCTGCTTTTTGAGCCAGATGAGACACGCTTATTCCTCGGTGGGGTAGCGCCCCTCGAGAGCCGCTCCGGATGCGATGATTATGATGCGCCTGATGAGGCTGCATGCGCCTGATGAGGCTACTTTGCATGATACTATGACAGTCCAGAGGGACATCCTCCGTTGATACACGGAGAGCCCTAGTTGATACACTAGGGGCCCTAGTTGATACACTAGGGGGTGCAGGCTTGACTGGACCAGATTTGGCAGTCAGAGAGATTGGGTTGACTTGAGCACCTCGTGAGCGAGTGGATGCATAGCATGTTCTTAGTTGAGTTTTTCATTGAGCATGATACTTGAGGCATATTAGCTGTAGTTCATTTCAGCTTTCATATTATCTATCTGTATATCTATTGTCTTGCCCCCAGTAGACTTAGTGGGCATATCGTGGATGTTGGTGACGGTACCCACTGAGAACCACCTTCTGCAGTAGTTCTCACACCCGCTGTGGTGACAGGTTTCCTGAGGTAGCTGTTCCGGCACCGGTTCGGGCGGAAGTAGCAGATCGAGGTAAGGGCGTGGCCGAGTAGCTCCTTACCAGTTTTATTTTGAGAGTCAGAGGCAGATGTACCCTGTCTGAGAGATTTATTTGTATACTGAACAGTTTGAGAGGTTTGATGTATGAGGTATTATATTTTTGTTTGAGAGATGACCACTATTTTGGATGTATTACTTCAACTGTTCAGTGTTGGGATTCTGTAGCTACTTATTTTATTTTTACAGCTCTGATACATGATTAGCTATAGATCTGATTTGCAGGTTAGACGCTTCGTCTATGCGGAGATTTTCGTACAGACGGGGGATCTGTTGGCGAGCACGGGTCGCAGTTCCGACCCCGGGGCGTGACACGTGGCCGAGTAGTTCCTTACCAGCATTGAGAGTCTGAGGTAGATGTACCCGTTTTGTTTTTATCTAGATGTTCAGTTGGTTTCTGTAGCTA
The DNA here is from genome assembly GCA_029204045.2 of Tillandsia leiboldiana. Lineage (NCBI taxonomy): Eukaryota > Viridiplantae > Streptophyta > Magnoliopsida > Poales > Bromeliaceae > Tillandsia > Tillandsia leiboldiana. The sequence continues at coordinate 34,523 of JAQNDB010001559.1, forward strand.
TTCTTCTTTTTCAGCTCTGATACATGTTTAGCTATAGATCTTTTGCAGGGTAGACGCTTCGTCTGTGCGGCAGTTTCCGTACAGACGGCGGATCTGTTGGCGAGCCCAGGTCGCAGTTCGGCCCGGGGCGTGACAAACATAGTGACGACAAATAAAACAGAGAAATACGACCACCCGGGACCACTGTTTACCCAAACGGCTCCTGCCACAGATACAAGACTAGCTACATCTTCCAGACTCCACTCAGCCCCCAAGCACGAGTGTAACATGCATCCCACACTAAAATAAATCCCGACCACTCGGCCCACTACCCGGGCGAGGAAAACACTATGTCCAGGAATAGAATAAAACGTGTGGATGTCTAGAGCATAAAGGAACCAAGCCTAAGTGAAGGTTTTGTTACGGAATTTAAGTTGGCGTATTTTGTGAATTCGGTTAAGTCTTGAAGATTGAAGGTAAAGAAGGTTGGATCATATAACTCAATCTCAAGAAAGAAGAATTCAAAAGGATCAGGTATGTTGAACTTAATATCTTTGGTGATCCGAATACTTCTTATAGTGTAGAAACACTTGGATGAACTTGTAATTGCATAATTATCAAAAACTGGACGTGGGACATGTTCAGGATCCGGATCAGGCTTTGCAATCCGGATCCCGAAGGTGGTTCGTTCATACAACAGTTCAATCCGGATCGTAGCTTCCCTTGATCCGGATCCCGAACACTGGGTTTACCATTTTATTTGAGCGATCCGGATCAGGCTTTGCAATCCGGATCCCGAACGTTGATGTTTGGTGAACTGTATGAACGATCCAGATCAAGCACTTCGATCCGGATCCCGAACCTTCATTTTTCTGGAATCTGTTTTTCTCGCTACTGCAATCCGGATCGCCGATCTCCGGTCCGGATCGTCGTCATGTAAAAATTCCAGAAAAGGATAGTTTTTGATCCATATCTTTTTCCAAGGGTTTCTAACCTATAAATAGACCATATGATTCTTTTTCTAGGGCTAATCCACATAATAGAAAAAGTAGCCGTCATCTTTTATACGACCTAAGATCCACATATAGTGAAGAAAGGAAATCATAGATTCTATCTTATGTTTCTTCATCTATATTGATTGATTTGATTCTAGGTTTTCATACTCACATTTTGAGTTGAATCAAATCAATGATTACTTAGATGGTATTTCCGATCTATTTCTAATCTAAGTATTCGGCGGATCATCACCACCCAAAAAATAATGATTTACCCCAAAATCGGCGCGTGGACTCGCGTGGCCTTGTGGATTCAAGGTGCTACCGCTCTCGTGGATTCGGAGCAAGGTACGTTCGTGGATTCGAAGCGTGCTACTGGGTGAAGACCGTGGATTCGGTCGGACGTCGTGGACTCGACGTTGGACGCCGTGGATTCGGCGTTGGACGCACATCGTGGATTCGAGAAGCGTCGTGGAGCGAGCGGAGAAGATCAACTAGGAGCGTATGGAAAAGGTTGAGTCGTCTGTGAGTACGGTATATCACCTTGTACGTGTTTAATTCTAGTGGATTTCACCGTGTTATCGGTCCCGTGGTTTTTACTCGGGTTTGGAGTTTTCCACGTAAAAATCTCTGCGTGTTATTTATTTTCCCGCATTGGGTTTTATATCGCAATGATTTTTGAGTGTTTATTGTTTACACCTATTCACCCCCCTCTAGGTATTTTTTCCCCTATTTAGATCCAATTATACATAACCCAACAAGTGGTATCAGAGCGGGAATAGGGTTGTAAACAATGGTTGAAGGTGGAAACATCAACAGACCTCCGTTCTTCGATGGAACAAATTATGCGTACTGGAAAGTACGGATGAAAGCCTTTTAAATTTCCATCGACGAACGGGTGTGGCAATCAATTGAATTAGGATGGACTAATCCAACTGAAATTATTGGTGATGTTCGCACCATCAAACCTAGGTCGAAATGGACCAAGGAAGAGATTGATATATCTTCTTACAATGGCTAGGGAATTAATGCTTTATTTAATGCCTTATCACAAACAGAGTTCTCTCGCGTCTAGGCATGTGAGACTGCGAAAGAAATCTGGGATGTTCTTCAAGTTACGCATGAGGGAACTAACCTTGTGAAGATTCAGAAACTGCAAATGCTTACGAGCAAGTTTGAATCTATTTTCATGGCAGAAAATGAATCGTTCACAGACTATTACACACGATTGCAAGACATCGTAAACTCATGTGCTAACTTGGGAGAGAAGATTCCAGAATTTAAAGTTGTAAGAAAAATATTAAGAACTCTTCCTGAAAGATTTCGTTCCAAGGTTACAGCCATTGAAACTATTAAACACCCGGACGAAATCCGTGTAGAAGAATTAGTTGGTTCTTTACAAACTTATGAAATGACATTTCCTACTAACTATTCTTCAGGAAAGGCATCCTCTTCTAAGTCTTCAGGTTATGCTTTGAAAACAACAAAAGAAGAAGACGCGGATTCATCCTCCTCAGGCGATGACGAGAACCTATCTATGGAGGACTTTGAGAAGCAGCTCGCTCTCTTGACAAGGAAGTTTCGCCGAAATTTCCGAAGGGGTAATTCAAGCAAAACTCCATCCTTTGGAAAGTGGAAGAAAGGCAAGGGTTCTTCAAGTTACAAGTCAAGAAAGCAAGAGGGTTTTTCTAAGGATAAGAAAAGCACAGAAGGACAAGTCCAATGCTTCAAGTGCCGAGGATACAGCCATATCTCAACGGAATGTCCAAATAAGAATCCGTCCAAGAAGAAGGCGATGCAAGCCGTCACTTGGGATGACACCTCATCGTCAAATGAGTCATCGTCAAGTGATGAAGAAGACAACGCAACAGCGTTCCACGCGTCCACATCTTCACCCTTCATGTGCTTAATGGCAAGTACATCCGAGTCATTGTCCAACTCCACTATTGAAAAGAATGCAACGGACAATGAATCGGATGATTCGGAAGGTGAAGATTTTGCTCTAGCCTACCACAGACTTTTAAAGGATTCAAAGAAACTGGCTAAGCAAAACAAGGGGTTGAGAGGGAGATTGCATGATCTCGAAGAAGTAAAAAGGGTAACTTCTCTCTCGACCGATCTTGAAGTGGAAAGGGATAATCTGATAAAAGCAAATGTTTCCCTTCAAGAGTCCAATGAGCAACTCGAGAAGAATTATATAGATATGGTGAACAAAGCAAATTACTTCTTGAAGCTCAACGGCGAGGCTCGACAGGAAAAATTGGAAATGATAGAGACCATTCTCCAACTCAAGGATGACCTACAGCGATTTTCATCAGGAAGGAGTAAGTTGGATAAGCTTCTTGGTCTTGGTCAATCAAACAAGTTCGGCCTCGGATACAATCGAACTGAAGACAATTTTAGTTCGGTTGGGACAGTTTTTGTGCCTCAGTCGGTATCTCCTCCTCCGACACCGGAATTCACGACAAGCAACGACAACAAGCCTACTTCACCCTCCTCGGAATCGTCAAGCACTAAGGTATGTTTTCGTTGTAATTTTGCAGGGCACATAAGGAGAAATTGCAAGATGGGAGCCAAACGGTCAACTCAAGCACTTCTTGCAACGACTACCAAAAGGGTGATTCCTCGGAAATCAAATGCAAATTCTTTGAAGGAAAAGAGCCTCGATAGTTCATCAAACAAGACGACGACGTCAAGGAAAAGCGACGGATCAAACAAGACGCTTTCACCAAAGGTATCAACCTCACACTCATTTCCGACGTACACCAAAACTCGAAAGGTTTGGGTACGCAAAGGTGAATTCTTCTTTCATACTTGAATCACGTCGGTACCAAACGGCCCTTGGAATTATTGCATATGGATCTTATGGGGCCGACACGTCAACCATTCTTGGGAGGTAAATGGTATATTTTCTTATTGGTTGATGATTTCTCTCGGTATTCTTGGGTAGCATTTTTAAAAGAGAAAGCTGATACATTTGATTCTTTTCACGAGATTTGCCTTCGTATTATGATTGAAAAGAATGAAAAGATCATTCGTGTTAGAAGTGATAGAGGTGGAGAATTCATAAATTCTAAATTCATTGATTTTTGCACTTCCAACGGTATTAAGCATGAATTCTCAGCACCCTATACACCTCAACAGAATGGTGTTGTCGAGCGCAAAAACAGGGTTGTTCAAGAGATGGCACGTGTTATGCTTCACAGCCGGAATTTATCGCTACATTTTTGGGCTGAAGCTGTGAACACTGCAATCTATGTTATTAATCGAGTTTATTTGCGCCCGGGAACGTTAAATACACCATATGAACTATGGTGTGGTAGAAAACCCAACATCAAATATTTTCGCATCTTCGGGAGTCGGTGTTACATTTTATGTGACCGTGAAAATCTTGGAAAGTTTGACTCTCGAAGTGACGAAGGGATTTTCTTGGGGTATTCTACAAATAGTAGAGCATATCGGGTATTTAACTTGGAATCTAAGACGATCGTAGAATCTATAAATGTTAAAGTAGATGAAGCTTTCCACTTTGCATCTGATAAATCTACCCTTGATATCTCTCTTGATAATGATACTCCTATAAGTGCATCTTCTCATGATAATACTTCCAATATTAATGATGCATCTAATGGTTCTTCAAGCTTATCTGATGTGCAGGAATCATCTCATGTACCTCCGAGTACTCCATTACAACAAACGTTACGCATCTCCAAGGATCATCCTGAATCAAACATCATTGGAGACCCACAAGAAGGAGTCAAAACTCGGAGACAGTTGGTTTGTGGATTCGCCTATTACGTTTCCATGATCGAACCAAAGAATGTCGATGAAGCTCTTCAGGATGACTACTGGATTGAAGCAATGCAGGAAGAGCTCCATCAGTTTGAATGCAACAAAGTCTGGGAATTAACGACGCCTCCGAAGCAACACAATGTGATCGGTACTAAATGAATTTTCAAGAACAAGAAAAATGAGGATGGTACCATCATCAGGAACAAAGCACGTTTAGTTGCTCAAGGCTACTCTCAAGTAGAAGGTATAGACTTTGATGAAACGTTCGCCCCTGTAGCTAGACTCGAGTCCATTCGTATCTTATTCGCTATTGCTTGTCACTTTAAAATAAAACTCTTTCAAATGGACGTTAAGAGCGCGTTTTTTAATGGGTTTTTAAATGAGGAAGTTTATGTGGCTCAACCGAAAGGTTTTGTAGACTGTAAACTACCTAACCATATTTTTCGTTTGAAAAAGGCTCTTTACGGTTTAAAACAAGCACCGCGAGCGTGGTACGAAAGGTTGACAAAGCACCTTTTGGAGAAGGGCTATACTCGAGGGGGAGCAGATCGGACTCTCTTTGTGAAGCATTATCAAAATAACTTCATTGTTGCACAAATCTATGTCGATGACATTGTGTTTGGAGCAACAAAGGATAATGATGCTTCTAAATTCGCAGAAACCATGGAGAGCGAATTTGAGATGTCTATGATGGGGGAACTGACATACTTTCTTGGATTGCAAGTGAAACAAAATGGTGAAGGCATCCATCTGTGTCAATCCAAGTATGCAAAGGAGTTGGTAAAGAAATTCGGATTAGAAGATTCTAAGAATTTTCCGACTCCTATGGGAACTAGCAATAAGGGATTAGGAAGTGAATCTCTTAGTGAGAATGTAGATGAGAAACTTTATCGCAGCATGATTGGAAGTGTACTTTACCTCTGTCACGCCCCGGGGGTTCGAATCGCGCGGAAGAGGAGCCACCGATGCCCCTAATTCAGCCATGTATTTTTTTTTTTTGTAAACCAAAGCTCCCCGGTGCGTGTCCAGACCCGCCACATACACAAATTCACTCTGCAAACGGGCAGAGTCTCCTTTGTATATGCACGTCGTCTCAATTACAAAGTGTCTCACAAGGTATAGCACATACAATCTCTAACCACATCAGTTGGGGTCTCGCACACATACAACCAAACAACTCACATGACATTCTAGTATTCACATAGAACATAGAGGCCAAGGTTTTGAAAGGATAAATAATCACAAGGTTTTGAAAGCGGCACCCACACGATGCCATCGTTTTAGGAAAGACCGTTTGAAATCCACATAAATCCACAGGGTTTAAAAACGGCACCCACTCGATGCCGAACTTTGTGAAAACAGTTCGCAAACACATAAATTCCACAAGGTTTGTAAAATTCGATGCCCACACGACACCCACGTTTTAAAAGTAGTTTTCGCAAACGGTTTTCTTTGCTTTTCATTGTTTAAAATGGCCAAGTAGGAAAGAATGTAACAATCATTCGTTTATTCGAAAAAGGGAAGAGGCAACATCCACTTCGACCCCACGGGGGTGTCGCAATCCACAACTAGCTAGCATGAGTAATAAAAGAAAAGGGAAAGAAGAGTCACTGTATCTGAAGTCACTAAAAGTCAGAATAGCACCCTCGCGGCCTCACCGGTGCCCTAGCACTCGCCCCTGGACGAACCTGTCACGGAGTGGGAAGTCAGTGACTAGAAATATCATGATGAGCAAAAGAAAGCTAAAATAAAGCAAACCACTGTAACCAGAGCAACCGTCACCCCTCATACACCGTCAACGATGGTCATATCCTGCACCAAACAAAAACCGGGCACCATTCCCGAACACCGCACCGGGCCCCTGCCCCGGTGCACCCCTCTGCCGAGCACCTGTCTCGGCCGCCGAGCACCAGCCTCGGCGTCACCGCTCACACCCTCCACCCATGAGGGACCCCATTCCTAACGCCACCGTCGCGTGGGGTACACGGGTCAACGTACCACTTTTCCGGAGAAGCACACCCTCGCGGTGGCCAAACCGCCGGTGTGCGTGTAGCAACACCAGAGCCTTATAACCAGATAAGTATAGATGATAAATCGAATGAAGTAAAAGCGGGGTCAGCATTGCTCATAAGGGATAACTTAGAAGAGAAAACACCTTTGCTCATGAGGAATAACTTAAAGGAGAAAACACCTTTGCTCATGAAGAGTAACTTAGAAGAGAAAACACCTTTGCTCATGAGGAATAACTTAATGGAGAAAACACCTTTGCTCATGAAGAGTAACTTAGAAGAGAAAACACCTTTGCTCAAGAGGAATAACATAAAGGAGAAAACACCTTTGCTCATGAAGAGTAACTTAGAAGAGAAAACACCTTTGCTCATGAGGAATAACTTAAAGGAGAAAACACCTTTGCTCATGCTAACACCTTACATATGTACGCCCTTACCCAATTAACCTTGGCGAAAGTACCCACCTTGTGTGTGTCGTCCGATGTTCGGCACGTCCGCGATCGTGCGCCTGTTTCCTGTAGCGTCTCGCACTCCTGAGGAACAAAGACATGTCAAAACTAAGGGACTCGAAACCCCAGACGTTGACTCTAGGCCGAAAAGTCGACCGCCGCGAACTTCGGGCTTCGCGCGGCGGAGTTCCCCGCACAGCACCGACCCGTGCGGCGCGCGCTTGGCCTACGGACAGCCTCCTCCCCGCGCGGCCCCGACCCGACACGGATCCTTGCGGCGCGCTTGCCGTGCGGCGTGCAGCCTGCAGACGGCCCGCGCGGCCCCAGCCTGCGCGGTGGCCTCGTTCAGGCAGCGCCCGCACGGCGCGCATGCCGCGCGGAGCCCCGTCTGCAGGCGGCCTGCGCGGCACCTGTCCGCGCGGTGCCCGTGCGACGCCCCTGCCGCGCGGTGCCCCGCCTGCAGGCGGCCCGCGCGGCACCTGCCCGCGCGGTGCCCGCCTGCGGGCGGTGCCGTGCGGCGCGCCTGCCGCGCGGTGCCCCGCCTGCAGGCGGCCCGCGCGGCATCTGTCCGCACAGTGCCCGCCTGCGGGCGGTTCCCGCTCGGCGTCCCTGCCGCGCGGTGCCCCGCCTGCAGGCGGCCCGCGCGGCACCTGTCCGCGCAGTGCCCACCTGCGGGCGGTGCCCGCGCGGCGCCTCGACCGCGCGGTGCCCCGTCTGCAGGCGGCCCGCGCGGCACCTGTTCGCGCGGTGCCCGCCTGCGGGCGGTGCCCGCGCGGCGCCCCGACCGCGCGGTGCCCCGTCTGCAGGCGGCCCGCGCGGCACCTGTCTGCGCTGTGCCCGCCTGCGGGCGGTGCCCGCGCAGCACCCCTGCCGCGTGGTGCCCGCCTGCGGGCGGTGCCCAGGCGGCGCCCCTGCCGCGCGGTGCCCCGCCTGCAGGCGGCCCGCGCGGCATCTGCCCGCGCGGTGCTCGCCTGCGGGCGGTGCCCGCGCGGCGCGCCTGCCGCGCGGTGCCCCGTCTGCAGGCGGCCCACGCGGCATGTGCCCGCGCGGTGCCAGCCTGCGGGTGGTGCCCGCGCTGCGCTCCTGCCGTGCGGCGCCCCGCCTGCGGCCGGCCCGGCGGCGGCGGCGGCGGCGACAACCCTCTCCGCGAAAACTCCACCCCGAAACGCAAAACAAAAACCTAACGGAAAAACTCACCTTCGATCCGCTGAGAAAAGAGAAGAAGAGGATCGTCCTATCGTTGTCCGGTCGATCCCGCGAGCAAAAAACCTCCGTCCCTCTCCCGAATGCCCCGCCGTCGGTCGTAACGAGAGCGAAAAAGGGGTTGGGTCCCGTTTTGTTCTCTTTTTCCCTCTCGTAGCGACTCTTAAAAACCCTAGCCGCCGAACGAAGGAACCTAAGAGGGAAAACCTAAAACCCTAGGTTCTCAAAGGGATCTTAAAGAAATATTAGGAACAGATCCGGCGGCTAGAGTTACCCCGAGAAACGTGCTGATCGTTCGCACGGATCCCGGGGCGTCTATAGGGGGTCCGAACTTCAAAATTTTATTCTGGGAGAACCGGGAGTCGGAATCCGAAACCCATCGCGTCCCCGTTCTCCGTTTCGCGAGCCCTTCCGCCTAAAAATGTCCGCGAGCCCCGATGGACTTTCCGGAAAAATATCAAAAATTGTCCCACAGTCGGACAGTCATAAGAAATGGGATAACGGGAAGGGTCAAGGAAAGGCCAGGTCTTACACCACTCACCAATAAAAACAAGTTTCGTCCCCGAAACTTAACTCCCGCCTGCGGCGAAAAGGTCCGGGTAGCACTCCCTCATCTTCGATTCGGGTTCCCAAGTTGCCTCACGCTCTTCCTGATTGCTCCAAAGCACCTTCACGTAGGGAATTGTCCGACTTCGCAGCTTTTTGTCCTCTCGGGCTAGGATCCGCACCGGCACTTCCTCGCAGTTCTGGTTCTCTTTGAGCTCGATTGCGGAGACGTCAAGCACTCGCGACGGGTTGGGGGGTTACTCCCGAAGCATGGATGCGCGGACATGACAAGAACTCGGTCGAGATTCGGTGGTAGGGCGAGGCGATGGGCCACGGGGCCGACGCACTCCAGAATCTCGAAAGGTCCTACGCGCCGTGGGCTCAACTTGCCTCTCAACCCGAACCGCTTCACCCCTGATCGTCCCAACAAATCGGGGATTTGCAGCGCCTGCCGTACGATGCTTCGTACGGCGCCCGCCTGGTAGCTGACGTTGTAGGCGAACTCGACGAGGGGTAGATAGCGTGACCATCCGCCTCCCGGATCCAGTATGCACGCTCGGAGCATGTCCTCGAGGATCTGGATCGCCCGCTCGGATTGCCCATCCATCTGGGGTGAAAGGCCGAGCTGAGGTGTAACTTGGCCCCCAGAGCTCGTCGTAGACTCTGCCAAAAGTCCGAACGAACCTTGTGTCTCGGCCCGAAGTAGTAGGTGTCGGCATCCCGTGTAGCCTCACCACTTCCCGATGTATACTTGGGTCAGTCGGTCGCGTGTCCGGGTCGTAATCCTTCATCAATTCTAACCACCGTCTTCGCCGTAGGTTCAGCTCCTTCTGGGTGGAAAGACGCTTAAGGCTTTGGTGGTCCGAGAATACGTTACAGTGGGCACCGAAGAGGTAGCGCCTCCTCAGGCTCAGGATGAAGACGACTGCGGTAAGCTCCAGGTCGTGTGTCGGGTAGTTCTATTTGTAGTCCTTGAGTTGCCTTGACGCGTAGGCTACGACTCTTCCTTGCTGCCTTAGTACTCCCTCCGGTCCTATTCGCGATGCATCGCAGTATACCTCGAAGTCTTCCCGGGTGTTGGTAAGGCAAGCGCGGGTGATCTCGTTAACCGCTTCTCAAGCTCTTCAAAACTTTCCCGGCATTGGGCCGTCCAAAAGAGCTTGACCCCTTTCCGGGTCGAGCGGTTCAAGGGGGTACATGCTCTTTACAGGGCTTCGTCTAATTCCGGCCAGTCGACGCACAGCCGCAAGCCCCCATCCTGTTCCCGTACCAGTAGGTCGGCCGTGCACCCAGACGGTGCCTTCAGCCCTTTACTTTTCGCTACTAAGTGCATGGTCCCTAAGTAGGAAAGAAACAAAAGGACGCGCGCCTAAATAGATCGAGGCCTAATTCGATTGGTTTCGGACGAAAGAAAAAGAAAGGAACTTAGAAAGAAAAAAAAAATAAAAAAAAAAATAAAAAATATCTGAGGACTACGCCGACGGTGAGTCCCCGCAACCCTTTCAAAGGCGCTCGCCCCTCCCCAAATGACCCGGGGAAAAGAAAAAGGAAAACAACGAAGCTATTACTAACGATGAGACGTAACCAAAGCACACAACCAAAAAGAAGGATGGTATAACCCAAAAGACCTGGGGGGTTAGACGGGGTCAGTAGGGATGGGTTACTCTGGTTCGACGTGTGCCCCCAACTAGAATAAAGTGGTTCAAGTATTACCTGTCGTCACTCAGTCCGGGACGTTGCGTCATCAGCTGGGGCGGCTGGGGTAGTCCGCCCACAACCCCTGGGCCAGCGCCGCACTGCGTGGTAGGGCAGGGTCCTGGTATCGTACGAGTCCGCCAACCGTGAGCCGTCGGGTTGGTCCCTCTGTGGGTCGGGAGCCGCGGTATCCTCCCGTCCTTCCGGTTGTGGCGTTGCGGCTGTAGCGGCCTGTTCTTGAGGACACGAAGCGCGGGTGTGATCGGGTTTGCCGCAACCATTGCAGTGGGAGTACCTCCAAAGGCAGTTCGTCACTCGATGCGCCTTTCCGCAGATGACGCAGGGCCCTTGCAGCGATTCCTGGGTTCCTGTTGGCACCTGCCCGCCCTTCCTTGCTTTCTCCAGGCGTGGGTTCGCCCGGTTCTTTGGATTGGGGCTCCCTTGCAGGGCGGGGGTGGCAGCTTTCTCTGCTTCGTCAGGTCGCGGCGCCGGGGGGCTAGTGACAGCTGGCTTCCGGGGGCACGTGTGGCGCGTGTTACCCGGTTTACCACACCGGAAACAGTGATCATTCGATGTGCACCACCGCAAATGATGCACGGCTTCAATGGGTCGGGCCCCTCCTTCTTCGTTTGTCCAGACTTCGGTCCTATCTTCGGGCGTTTGGTCGCCCGGCTCGTCAGATAGGGGTCCTCCACCGGGTCAGGGTAGGGGCATCCCTGCCGGGCGTACTCTTGCTCCACACGCATGGCCAAGTTGACCGCATCATGATAGGTGGGAAAGCCCGCCGGTGGCATCCCGCGAGGGGTATCGTCCCATGTGCCGTGCTGGAAGTGGTCGACACTCTCAAGCTCCCGCGTCAGCATGCACAGACGCTCCGTGAGAGTCAGCAGCTGCCCTGCCACACCGCGTAGCTGGTTGCGCAGCAAGCGGTTCGCTCCGGCTGCGGCGTCCATTTCCGTCGGTCGTTGCTCACTGAGCCGGACGGCTATCTGCGCACGTAAGGAAAGCATACCGATCGTCACAAAACAAAGAAACTTAATCTGACAAGGTAACCTGGCTCCCAATTGGGTTCTACTTAAATCTCCCCCCCCCCCCCCACGCACACTCGTGTTCTATTTATTTATCCCGTCTTCACTTTATTAATCAGTAGCCAGAGTATTGCGCCCCGTGAATGTTAGGCCCCGACTGTTGTGGTTAAAGTTTACCGCTCTGATACCATCTTAATCTGTCACGCCCCGGGGGTTCGAATCGCGCGGAAGAGGAGCCACCGATGCCCCTAATTCAGCCATGTATTTTTTTTTTTGTAAACCAAAGCTCCCCGGTGCGTGTCCAGACCCGCCGCATACACAAATTCACTCTGCAAACGGGCAGAGTCTCCTTTGTATATGCACGGCGTCTCAATTACAAAGTGTCTCACAAGGTGTAGCACATACAATCTCTAACCACATCAGTTGGGGTCTCGCACACATACAACCAAACAACTCACATGACATTCTAGTATTCACATAGAACATAGAGGCCAAGGTTTTGAAAGGACAAATAATCACAAGGTTTTGAAAGCGGCACCCACACGATGCCATCGTTTTAGGAAAGACCGTTTGAAATCCACATAAATCCACAGGGTTTAAAAACGACACCCACTCGATGCCGAACTTTATGAAAACAGTTCGCAAACACATAAATTCCACAAGGTTTGTAAAATTCGGTGCCCACACGACACCCACGTTTTAAAAGTAGTTTTCGCAAACGGTTTTCTTTGCTTTTCATTGTTTAAAATGGCCAAGTAGGAAAGAATGTAACAATCATTCGTTTATTCGAAAAAGGGAAGAGGCAACATCCACTTCGACCCCACGGGGGTGTCGCAATCTACAACTAGCTAGCATGAGTAATAAAAGAAAAGGGAAAGAAGAGTCACTGTATCTGAAGTCACTAAAAGTCAGTACAGCACCCTCGCGGCCTCACCGGTGCCCTAGCACTCGCCCCTGGACGAACCTGTCACGGAGTGGGAAGTCAGTGACTAGAAATATCATGATGAGCAAAAGAAAGCTAAAATAAAGCAAACCACTGTAACCAGAGCAAACCGTCACCCCTCATACACCGTCAACGATGGTCATATCCTGCACCAAACAAAAAACCGGGCACCATTCCCGAACACCGCACCGGGCCGCTGCCCCGGTGCCCCCCTCTGCCGAGCACCTGTCTCGGCCGCCGAGCACCAGCCTCGGCGTCACCGCTCACACCCTCCACCCATGAGGGCCCCCATTCCTAACGCCACCGTCGCGTGGGGTACACGGGTCAACGTACCACTTTTCCGGAAAAGCACACCCTCGCGGTGGCCAAACCGCCGGTGTGCGTGTAGTAACACCAGAGCCTTATAACCAGATATGTATAGATGATAAATCGAATGAAGTAAAAGCGGGGTCAGCATTGCTCATAAGGGATAACTTAGAAGAGAAAACACCTTTGCTCATGAGGAATAACTTAAAGGAGAAAACACCTTTGCTCATGAAGAGTAACTTAGAAGAGAAAACACCTTTGCTCATGAGGAATAACTTAAAGGAGAAAACACCTTTACTCATGAAGAGTAAATTAGAAGAGAAAACACCTTTGCTCATGAGGAATAACTTAAAGGAGAAAACACCTTTGCTCATGAAGAGTAACTTAGAAGAGAAAACACCTTTGCTCATGAGGAATAACTTAAAGGAGAAAACACCTTTGCTCATGCTAACACCTTACAAATGTACGCCCTAACCCAATTAACCTTGGCGAAAGTACCCACCTTGTGTGTGTCGTCCGGTGTTCGGCTCGTCCGCGATCGTGCGCC
>JAQNDB010001560.1:0-47998 GCA_029204045.2 Tillandsia leiboldiana
GCGATAGAGCGCAGAAAATGATGCCGACGGGATGATCGGATCTAAAATCCGATGTTGGGATCTCGGAACGGAATTATTAGTGCTACGCGTGATTAGTCATGCATCGGCATCCGTGCCAAATATCTTGCAACCGTTGGCAATAAGGTGGGTTATCCGTAGGGGGAATTAATTAATTAAGTAATTATCCGATGACAGAAATAGAATTTCCTACGTAGAATACAGAGGAAATTAATAAAATAAATACGAGCTATCTCGGGATCCCGACGACGGAATGAAAAAAAAAAAAAACGGAAAAAGACGGCACAACTCGCGAGACAGGCCAGGAGAGAGAGAAGGCGCCGATCTCCGGACATCGAACGGAAGGCAAGAACGCGACCGGCAACCTCCGTCGAATCTTCGGTTAGTAAAATAAGTATATAATGATTTGGGATTTTTCCGTCGCCGTTTGTTGAGTCTGGGTTTCTCCGTCGTATCGTCACCGTCGCGTCATCTGTCGTCATGCAAGGGCACGGAACGGACGGCGGAGGCGGCGCGGTGCCGCAGGGCATCGCGCGGAGGAGAGTCGCGGACGGTGATCTCCGCCGCAAGCGGTATGGGACGGGGGCGCGCGCGGCCCCCGCGGGGCGGCACCCGCGAGGCCCCGCAACGCGCGGGCCCCGCCGCTACGGGCCGCGCGGGCTGCGCGCGGACCCGCCACAGCGGCGGGGCACGCGCGGGCGCCGCGCGGCTGCCGCGGGCGCCCAGGGCGCGGACGCACCGCGGGGCACCGCGCGGGACGCCGCGCGGGCCGCGCGGGCGCCCCCCGCGCGGGGACCCGCAACCGGCGGGCCCCCGCGGGACGCCGCGCGGCGCCACGCGGGCGGCACCGCACGGAACCGCAACAGCGCGGGCCGCGCGGGCGCCGCGTGGTGCCGCGACGGCGGCACACGCGCGGCCCCGCAACTCGCGCGGTGCCCGTGCGGGCTCCGCACGGCTACGCGGCGGGCGCGCGCGGGCCCCCCGCGGGGCGCGCGGGCACACCCGCGCGCGCGGGCGCCGTGGGGGCCGCACCCGCGTCGGGCGTCGCGCGGCCGTCGCACGGCAGCACCGCGCGAGGCGCCGCCGCGGAGGACCCGCCGCGGCGTTCCGCACCGCGTGGGGCTCTCGGCCGTGCCGGCGGGCGGGACTCCGGTCTCGTCAACCCGGACGGTGTTGGTTTTCCGTCGAAAGAGTAATTGGGTCTTTTGTTTGGGATGTTAGTACAACGTTTTTACTATAGTTCTCCTTGCGGATTTTTTTTCGGTCCCGTTGTTACGGAATTTGAGTTGGCGTAGTTTCGTGAAAGTCTCAAGTCTTGAAGATTGAAGGTGAAGAAAGTTGGATCATTTAACTCAATCTCAAGAAAGAAGAATTCAAAAGGATCAGGTATGTTTAACTAAAGATTTTGTGTGATCCGAATACTTCTTGTAGTGTAGAAACACTTGGAAGAATCTTTCATTGCATAAAAATCAAAAACTGGACTTGGGACATGTTCAGGATCCGGATCAGGTTGTTCGATCCGGATCCCGAAGGTGGTTCGTTCATACATCAGTTCAATCCGGATCGTAGCCTCTTGATCCGGATCCCGAACACTGAGTTTACCATCTTCCTTGAACGATCCGGATCAGGCTTCGCAATCCGGATCCCGAACGTTGATGTTTGGTGAACTGTATGAACGATCCGGATCAAGCACTTCGATCCGGATCCCGAACCTTCGTTTTTCTGGAATTGGCTGACTCGTTACGACGATCCGGATCACAGCTATCCGATCCGGATCGCCGTCCGTAAAATTTCCAGAAATGTTAGGTTTTTGATTCTTATCTCCTTCCTAGGGTTTCTAACCTATAAATAGACCCTATGACTCTTTTTCTAGGGTTAATCCACATATAGCCGTCATTTTCATATATCATTTATACGGCTATAGATCCACATATAGAGAAGAAAGGAAATCATTAGAGAATACTCTATGTTTCTTCATCTATATTGATTAGTTTGATTCTAGGTTTTCATACTCACATCTTGAGTTGAATCAAACTAATGAATACTTAGATGGTATTTCCGATCTATCTTTGATCTAAGTATTCGGCGGATCATCACCACCCAAAAACAACGATTTACCCCAAAAATCGGCGCGTGGATTCGCGTGTCCTTGTGGATTCAAGGTTCAACCGCTCTCGTGGATTCGGAGCGAGGCACGTTCGTGGATTCGAAGGGTGCTATTGGGTGAAGACCGTGGATTCGGTCGGACGTCGTGGATTCGACGTTGGACGCCGTGGATTCGGCGTTGGGCGCAGATCGTGGATTCGAGAAGCGTCGCGGAGCGAGCGGAGAAGATCCTCTAGGAGCGTATGGAAAAGGTTGAGTCGTAAGTGTGTACGGTAAATCACCTTGTACGTGTTTTAATTCTAGTGGATTTCTGCCGTGTTATCGGTCCCGTGGTTTTTTACTCCGGTGATGGAGTTTTCCACGTAAAAATCTTGCGTATTATTTTTATTTCCGCATTGGGTTTTTATCGCAACGATTTTTGAGTGTTTATACGTTTACACCTATTCACCCCCCTCTAGGTGTTTTTTCCCCTATTTAGATCCGTATTACATATAACCCAACAAGTGGTATCAGAGCGGGAATAGGGTTGTAAACAATGGTTGAAGGTGGAAACATCAACCGACCCCCGTTCTTCGATGGAACAAATTATGCGTACTGGAAAGTACGGATGAAAGCCTTTTTAATTTCCATCGACGAACGGGTGTGGCAATCAATTGAATTAGGATGGTCTAATCCAACTGAACTTATTGGTGATGTTCGCACCTTAAAACCTAGGTCGAAATGGACCAAGGAAGAGTTAGATTCATCTTCTTACAATGGCAAGGGAATTAATGCTATTTTTAATGCCTTATCTCAAACTGAATTCTCTCGCGTCTCGGCATGTGAGACTGCGAAAGAAATCTGGGATGTTCTTCAGGTTACACATGAGGGAACTAACCTCGTGAAGATTCAGAAACTGCAAATGCTTACGAGCAAGTTTGACTCTATCTTAATGGCAGAAAATGAATCTTTCACGGACTACTATACACGATTGCAAGACATCGTAAACTCATGTGCTAATCTGGGAGAGAAGATTCCAGAATTTAAGATTGTAAGAAAAATCTTAAGAACTCTTCCTGAACGATTTCGCCCAAAGGTTACTGCCATTGAAACTATTAAACACCCGGACGAAATACGTGTAGAAGAATTAGTTGGTTCATTACAAACTTATGAAATGACATTTACTACTAACAATTCTTCTGGAAAGGCATCCACTTCTAAGTCTTCAGGTTATGCGTTGAAAACAACTAAGGAAGAAGACGCGGATACATCCTCCTCAGACGATGACGAGAACCTTTCTATGGAGGAATTTGAGAAGCAGCTCGCTCTCTTGACAAGGAAGTTTCGCCGCAACTTTCGAAGGGGTAATTCAAGCAAATCTCCATCCTTCGGAAAGTCGAACAAAGGCAAGGGTACTTCAAGTTACAAGTCAAGAAAGCAAGAGAACTTCTCAAAGGATAAGAAAAGTTCAGAAGGACAACTACAATGCTTCAAATGTCGAGGCTACGGCCACATTGCAACGGAGTGTCCTAACAAGTATCCGGCAAAGAAGAAGGCGATGCAAGTCGTCACTTGGGATGACAACTCAACGTCAAATGAGTCGTCTTCGAGTGATGAAGAAAAGAGCTCCACCGCATTCCACGCGTCCATATCTTCACCCTTCATGTGCTTTATGGCAAGTACATCCGAGTCGTTGTCCAACTCCACTGTTGAAAAGAATGCAACGGACAACGAATCGGATGATTCGGAAGGTGAAGATTTTGCTCTAGCCTACCACAGACTTTTGAGGGATTCAAAGAAAGTGGCTAAGCAAAACAAGGGTTTGAGAGGGAGATTGCAGGATCTCGAAGAAGAAGTAAAAAGGGCGACTTCTCTCTCAAACGCTCTTGAAGTGGAAAGGGAAAACTGATAAAAGAAAATGTTTCCCTTCAAGAGTCCAATGAGCAACTCGAGAAGAACATATAAATATGGTGAACAAAGCGAATCACTTCTCAAAGCTCTACAACGAGGCTCGACAGGAAACCTGGAAATGACAAGACCATTTTCCAACTCAAGGATGACTTACAGCAATTCTCTTCAGGAAGGAGTAAGTTGGATAAACTTCTTGGTCTTGGTCAAACAAATCGGTTCGGCCTCGGATACACTCAAACTGGAAACAGTCCAAGTTCGAGTGGGACAGTTTTGTGCCTCAGTCGGTATCTCCTCCTCCGACACCGGAATTCAAGACAAACAACGACAACAAACCTACTTCATCCTCTTCGGAATCGTCAAGATCAAAGGTATGTTTTCGTTGTAATTTTGCAGGGCACATAAGAAATTGCAAGATTGGAGCTCAAAGATCAAATCAACCACATCTTGCAACTGCTACCAAAAGCTCACTCCCCGGAATTCAAAGAAGGATTTTCAAAGAAAAGACATTGGTAGTACTTCAAACAAGACGATGACAAAAGAAAAAAATCAATATACAAGACGTCTTCATCAAGGAAAACTTCTCAACCATTACCATACTCCAAACTCAAAAGGTTTGGGTATGCAAAGGTGAAACCCCTCCTTGTCTTTAATCGTTCTACGATTAAATCTTGTGTAGTTTATGTAGACTACTTTCTTTTCTTCTTTTTCTTTTGGCCGACCCGTCAACCATCTTTGGGAGGTAAATGGTACATTTTTTATTGGTTGATGATTTCTCTCGGTTTTCTTGGGTAGCATTTTTAAAAGAGAAAGCTGATACGTTTGACTCTTTTCATGAGATTTGCCATCGTATTATGATTGAAAAGAATGAAAAGATCATTCGTGTTAGAAGTGATAGAGGTGGAGAATTCATAAATTCAAAATTCATTGATTTTTGCACTTCAAATGGCATTAAACATGAATTCTCGGCACCCTATACACCTCAGCAGAATGGTGTTGTTGAGCGCAAAAACAGGGTTGTTCAAGAGATGGCGCGTGTGATGCTTCATAGCCGGAATTTACCGCTACATTTTTGGGCTGAAGCTGTGAACACCGCTGTCTATGTCATTAATAGAGTTTACTTGCGCCCAGGAACCTTAAATACACCATATGAGCTGTGGTTTAGTAGAAAACCCAATATCAAATATTTTCGTATCTTCGGGAGTCGATGTTACATTTTACGTGACCGTGAAAATCTTGGAAAGTTCGACTCTCGAAGTGATGAAGGGATCTTTTTGGGTTATTCTACGAATAGCAGAGCATATCGAGTATTTAACATTGAATCTAAGACGATCGTAGAATCTATAAATGTTAAAGTAGATGAAGCTTTTCACTTTGAATCTGGAAAATCTACCCTCGATATCTCTCTAGATGATGATTCTCCTGCTAGTGCATCTTCTCATAATAATACTTCCAATATTAATGATGCATCTAATGGTTCTTCTAGTTTATCTGATGTGCAGGAATCATCTCATGTATCTCCGAGTACTCCGTTTCAACAAACGTTACGAATCTCCAAGGATCATCCGGAATCGAATATTATTGGAGATCCACAAGAAGGAGTTAGAACTCGGAGGCAGTTGGTTTGTGGATTCGCTTGCTACGTATCTTTAATCGAACCAAAGAACATAGATGAAGCTCTTCAGGATGACTACTGGATTAAAGCAATGCAGGAAGAGCTCCATCAATTTGAGCGAAACAAAGTCTGGGAATTAACGAAGCCTCCAAAGCAACACAATGTGATAGGTACCAAATGGATCTTCAAGAACAAGAAAAATGAGGATGGTACTATCATCAGGAACAAGGCACGATTAGTTGCTCAAGGCTACTCTCAAGTAGAAGGTATAGACTTTGACGAAACTTTCGCCCCTGTAGCTAGACTCGAGTCCATTCGTATACTATTTGCTATTGCTTGTCATTTTAAAATCAAATTATTTCAAATGGACGTTAAGAGCGCATTTCTAAATGGGTTTTTAAATGAGGAAGTTTATGTGGCTCAACCGAAAGGTTTTGTAGATCATAAACAACCTAACCATGTTTTTCGTTTGAAAAAGGCTCTTTACGGTCTGAAACAAGCACCGCGAGCATGGTACGAAAGGTTAACAAAGCACCTTTTGGAGAAGGGCTATACTCGAGGGGGAGCTGATAGGACTCTCTTTGTGAAGCATTATCAAAGCAATTTCATTGTAGCACAAATCTATGTCGATGACATTGTATTTGGCGCAACAAGAGATAATGATGCTTCTAAATTCGCGGAGACCATGGAAAGCGAATTTGAGATGTCCATGATGGGCGAATTGACTTATTTCCTTGGATTGCAAATTAAACAAAATGATGAAGGTATTCACTTGAGTCAATCCAAGTATGCAATGGAGTTGGTCAAAAAGTTTGATCTAGAAAATTGTAAAGATTTTCCGACTCCAATGGGAACTAGCCACAAGGGACTTGGAAGTGAATCACATAGTGAGAATGTAGACGAGAAACTGTATCGAAGTATGATTGGAAGTCTACTTTACCTCACGGCTAGTCGCCCGGATATATCTTTAGTGTTGGGATTTGCGCGAGATATCAATCAGCACCAAAGGAGGTTCACCTGAAAGCGGTGAAAAGGATCATCCGGTATATCAAAGGATCAATTAATTTCGGAATTTGGTATCCTATGGGAACAAGTTTGGATATTGTTGGATACTCAGATGCCGATTGGGCAGGATCAGTGGATGATCGGAAAAGCACGAGTGGTGCATGCTTCTATCTTGGCCATTGCCTTGTTGCATGGCACAGTAAAAAGCAGAATTGCATAGCACTCTCGACTGCCGAAGCGGAATACATTTCAGCTGGTAAGTTGCTCAACTCAACTCATTTGGATGAAAAGCGTATTGAGCGACTTCCGCATTTCAGCATCTTCGGTACAATACTTTGTGACAACACTAGTGCTATTAACATTTCTAAAAACCCTGTGTTGCACTCTAGAACAAAACATATTGAACTTAGATATCATTTTCTTAGAGAGCTAGTTGAATCAAAATACTCTTCAACTTTCATATATTTCAACTGAGGATCAATTAGCTGACATTCTAACAAAACCTTTGGATCAAAAACATTTTATTCATTTACGAAAGCAATTGGGATGCTTTCCTTGAAATAATCCTTCTTTTTGAAATCTTTGCTTAGGATAGGTTTTGTATTTGTTTTTGTTTTGTTCATTATCTTTGTTTGTACATAGGACATTAATTGAGCATAGATCATAATTGACTTTAATTGCATATTTTCGCACATTTAGAAATTTATTATGCTTTTGCCATCATAATATTTCACTGTTGCAATGATCATTTATGTTAATTAAATCATCTTCTAAAGTGATCAAAGTCAATTTCTCTCTCTCTATGATCTCTTGGTACAGTCATTATCTTATTTGACTGCTTAGTCGAGAATGAAATCGAGATCAATATTTGGTTGAATACTTTATATCTTAAATAATTGATAGCCAATTGAGGGGGAGTCTTAGAAAAGGTAAAATGCTCAAAAGATGTGGAAAGAGTTACATCCCAATGAGGAGTGTGAAAACTACCCACCACATGGAGGAAAGAGCTACCACCTCGGTCGTCCGAGTATTGTGTGCAGCTACCACATGTATACCAAGCATGGTTGTTCAAATTTTTGATTAAGTAAATGCATGTTGAAATACTTGACTCTGTCAAATTTCAAGGTTGGTATAGGTGGGTCTTTAATGAAAGATGCTCAAAGAGCCACTCTCTTCAACAGGTTTGTCTAGATACATTATCTATTATTTTGGGATTCAACATCTATTGATCTTTGTATTTCATTTTCTTTACTGAATTTGATGATTTGATAAAGGGCATTACTCATAAGATCAAGTTAGATGTAATTGAAGGTGTTCAAACTTTAAGGGATTAATTTTTGTAAATTTTCGTTTCATTTTGGATATTATTGATAGATTTGGCATAATCTAATTCTTGTGTATGAAACGATGATTTTTGTTTAAAGTTGATACACATTTGTGCTTACAATCTTTTTCTGGTTTTTCTCTGAAATTTTCTAAAGAAAAAATTGGGGCCGATCCTGAATCGGGCTAGATGATCCGGATCCCGAACGCAGGAATTCCTTCTGCGGGCTGACGATCCGGATTGCATCTGCCGATCCGGATCCGAACGCAGTTTCTTACTGCGGGTAGCCGATTCGGATCGCAGTTATGAACTGATCCGGATCGCGGGCTAGGTTTTATAAAGAACGAAAGGGGTTTTTGATTTCTTTACTCCAATCTTTTGTTCCAAAGTTTTCCAGAGCCTCTCTCTCTAGATTTCATCCTTCCTGGAAGCTTTCAAACTCAAGTTCTTCAGTTCCAAGTAAGTTTTATTGATCAAAATCTCGGTTTTTCACCGTTTTTCTCTTTTCCTCCTCAACGTGATGAATTTCATGGATCAATTTTGTTTGTGGATGGTTTTTGATCAAATTTCTTTTGAAATAAGAACTCTGGGTAGATTAGTTTTGATTATATGCTAGGTATTCTCCTGATTAACGGATTTTTAGGCTTCGATTTCTAAAATTTCGGTTTTAGGGCATATAATAAGGATTTTCGGAAAATCATGCAATTGATCTATTTTTAGAAGTCCTTTTGCAAAACTAATTTGATTCTTAGCTTCTCTACATGATTATGATTGTCTAGGTACAATGTTTCAAATCTTTCAAATTGACGATTTTTCATGTGTTCTTGAGTTGGTTTTCACAGGACAACTTCTTAACTCAAGCACTTTGATCAATGGCACTTAATTCAATGCGTTTCTCTTGGTTAATCCTTCTCCTGGTCTCAATGGTGCACACTCGCCCAACAAATAAACTGAAGAGAGCCAAGAACCTCCAACAAAAAGGTGAATTTGTCGAGGTCAGTGACACAGAGGTAGATTGTCATGAGGTTGACTGGGCGGCATTGACGGATGATGATGACTCATTGTATGAACAAGAACCGTCTGATGATTCAAGGAGAAAGGCGTCTGTTAAATCAAAAGAAAAGGCAATTAAGGAACCAGGAAAAGCATCAATGTCAGCACCAACCATCTCCATGAAAAGAAAGAGAATAACTAAACGCCGTGGGCTACGACAGGACATTAATGTTGACACGCCGATAGCTCCTGACTCCCCACATCGCTTGGAAGAAGTATTCGTTAACACTGATCGTCTTCGAGCCTTTGCACATCGCGAATGCATTGGTGAAAGGCATGTTAACATTGAGGCTCTGCAAGGTCACTCCCCTGAGTTTGGTCTTCTGATTGAACAAGCAAATCTTATTCAAGTATGTCGTTTCCCAGAAACTCTTGGCTACTGTTTGCATCATGTGAGGACCTTCTATACTAATGCACGGCATCTTCGAGAGTCTGAGAACGGTCCTATGGAGTTCTACACGAATATCCAAGGCACAAGGTTTAAGATTACTCCAGAATTGATTGGCGAGGTTTTGGGAATGGAAGCCAGCAAGAAAGGAGTTCACTACTTGAAGGGGGTAAATTTGACAAACACATTATGGCGAAAAGTTATAGAGGGAATTTGTCTCTAGGGAACACAATCAACCGAAAAATCTGTTCGATCTAAAGAACTTCGTCTTGAATATCGCTTCTTAAACTTCATCACATGTTACAATATACTTCCAAATATGCAGACAAAGGTTGTGAGATGGGACCGGTTGTTGTTTTTGTATCTCATAGGACATCCATCAGAGGCAACGGCATTGAATATCAACATTCCGTACATTATCTGGAATAGAATGGCGCGATATGTTGAGCATCCTCATCCCACTGAGAGAATTCCATTTCCCTTGATTATAATGAGGATTTTAAAGAAATTTCAAGTTGACATTACTTCAACAACTTATCATCAATGTCTGAGCATGATAGATGAGTCTACCATTGTCAAATCCCTCCATAAGTTGCCGCATGTCACTCCAGTTCCTGCATCTGGAACTAAGCACAGTACAAGCACTGCCGCATCACCATCTCGACAAGCACCCGGCACAGATGATGAAGCATCAATAACATCGATTATCAAGGAACAACAGCGACTATCTGTTAAGCAAGAACAAGTTTGAAGGAACAACAAAGAATTACCAATGAGCTTGAGATTACCACGGCAGCTCACATTACCATAACGAAGAAGATCAATTCAATGGACAAGAGGATGCGAAAGATACTCTCTAAGATGGGTTGCACAAGCTCTGAAGATTCAGATTCTGACAACTGATTACTTTTGACTCATTTTTTTTTTTTTTTTTTTTTCCTTTTGTGCAGGATTATTTTAGGATTTAGTTTTATACTTACTTTTAGCTTAGTTCTCAGGTTTTACGTTTTATTGGAACTTTTCACTCTCCTAACATTTCGTAGTCTTAACTACATTTGGCTTTGTTTTGTGACAAAAAGGGGGAGAGAGTTAGAGAGAACTTTGAACAATGAATGATGGTATGAATGATGAAATATCAAGGTAAGTATCTCTACAATGAATGATGAAATATCAAGGTAAGTATGATCTCAACTTCAACTTTTGGTTTTCATCTTGTGATTGTTTGCATGTCTCGACTAACTATTCGACTAACTATTTGGGCATGTAATATAACTAACAAGTTGATGTTGGACTAACATTTTGACATTTGGTTGCATAGAAGATATGTTGGTTTTTGACTATGATTCTCTTACATATCTGAATTCTCAAATGTCATGATGATTAGATAAACTCTATCTCTGTACTAGGTTTTGAATGCTAAATATTCTTGAGGTATCTAACGATCTCTTTTTGTCAAGAATGATTTCTTTGTGCAGAGAGTACAGATGTCTAAGTCTAGAGTCTGTTTTAGGAGTTTATCTCATGTCTTTAAATTTTTGGATCTCCATTGTAAATTTTTGTTGTATGGTGATAGCAACAAAAATATCTTTTTGAATTTTCTTTAGTGGATCTGTGTTTTGTCACGAAACCGCCAAAGGGGGAGATTGTTACGGAATTTGAGTTGGCGTAGTTTCGTGAAAGTCTCAAGTCTTGAAGATTGAAGGTGAAGAAAGTTGGATCGTTTAACTCAATCTCAAGAAAGAAGAATTCAAAAGGATCAGGTATGTTTAACTAAAGATTTTGTGTGATCCGAATACTTCTTGTAGTGTAGAAACACTTGGAAGAATCTTTCATTGCATAAAAATCAAAAACTGGACTTGGGACATGTTCAGGATCCGGATCAGGTTGTTCGATCCGGATCCCGAAGGTGGTTCGTTCATACATCAGTTCAATCCGGATCGTAGCCTCTTGATCCGGATCCCGAACAGTGAGTTTACCATTTTCCTTGAACGATCCGGATCATGCTTCGCAATCCGGATCCCGAACGTTGATGTTTGGTAAACTGTATGAACGATCCGGATCATGCACTTCGATCCGGATCCCGAACCTTCGTTTTTCTGGAACTGGCTGACTCGTTACGACGATCCGGATCACAGCTAGTCCGATCCGGATCGCCGTCCGTAAAATTTCCAGAAATGTTAGGTTTTTGATTCTTATCTCCTTCCTAGGGTTTCTAACCTATAAATAGACCCTATGATTCTTTTTCTAGGGTTAATCCACATAGTCAATAGCCGTCATTTTCATATATCATTTTATACGGCTATAGATCCACATATAGAGAAGAAAGGAAATCATTAGAGAACACTCTATGTTTCTTCATCTATATTGATTAGTTTGATTCTAGGTTTTCATACTTACATCTTGAGTTGAATCAAACTAATGAATACTTAGATGGTATTTCCGATCTATCTTTGATCTAAGTATTCGGCGGATCATCACCACCCTAAAACAACGATTTACCCCAAAAATCGGCGCGTGGATTCGCGTGTCCTTGTGGATTCAAGGTTCAACCGCTCTCGTGGATTCGGAGCGAGGCACGTTCGTGGATTCGAAGGGTGCTATTGGGTGAAGACCGTGGATTCGGTCGGACGTCGTGGATTCGACGTTGGACGCCGTGGATTCGGCGTTGGGCGCAGATCGTGGATTCGAGAAGCGTCGCGGAGCGAGCGGAGAAGATCCTCTAGGAGCGTATGGAAAAGGTTGAGTCGTAAGTGTGTACGGTAAATCACCTTGTACGTGTTTTAATTCTAGTGGATTTCTGCCGTGTTATCGGTCCCGTGGTTTTTTACTCCGGTGATGGAGTTTTCCATGTAAAAATCTTGCGTATTATTTTTATTTCCGCATTGGGTTTTTATCGCAACGATTTTTTTGAGTGTTTATGCGTTTACACCTATTCACCCCCCCTCTAGGTGTTTTTTCCCCTATTTAGATCCGTATTACATATAACCCAACACAGGTGCGTAGCAGGGGTGAGCGAAGGATTCAGGTGTTCCGATTTCTCTTCAACTAGGTGGGTACGGTTGCTATAAGTGCAACAAGTGCAGTAAGTGCATCTATCATCATTAAAATGCTCTTAATTTGTCTAACAAAGCAGATGGACAGTTTAACCTTTCGCATAATTGTATTTTATCTAACAATTGAAGCGGCTGCGGTCGCGGTGCTCACTACACGCCGATCTCGGCAAATCCGTTTCGGATGCTGCACATACACAGGCGGATTGGCCTCCGCATGGGTGTACTTTTTCGGAGAAGTGGTCTTTTTGACCCGTGTACCTCACAATGGGGTGGGAGCCGTGAGGACCTCTTCGCGCCTGTTGCAAATAGCACACCAGCACCGTGAAGAGGTTAAGAGCATCAAAAAGGTGTTTGCGCACGAGGGGAGACTTTAGTCTCTCCGACAGGTACTCTGGGGTTGGTGCCCAACCTAATTGATAAATCTGGGGTTGGTGCCCAGCTTAATTATGTACAGGGTTTTAGCGAAAGGTTCCGGTGTAATCGGTTTGCTCCTTATTCTCTTTTGATACTTAGACATCTACTTTGTTTGTCACTGACTTTACCCACTCCGTGACAGGTGTTACGAGGTGCATTAGCCGGGAGGGTGGTGAGACTGCGTCGCGAGGACCGTAGTCAGGATACTTGGGTTTTTATCTCGTTTTCCTTACACTTTAGATAGTCAATTTGCTTGTGGATCATATTAGTCATGGACATGTATGAGTTAGCGCTGTGGATGAGGTGTACTTTTATACTTTGATACTTTCAGTGATGTTTTCATACTTTGATACTTTCAGTGATGTTTTCATGATAAACCAAATGATTTCGAAAATGTATCCTCAAAATGAAGTGTCATGTGGGCACGGGTTTTGCAACCGCTGGTTTTATCCTTTCCAAACGTTGATGTCGTTTTAATGACAAGGTGTCGAGTGGACACCGGACTTTTAACACATTAGTTAAATTACTGTACTCTGTTCGACGATGTATGTCTATTGTATGGTTGATGGTTGATGTATGATGTTGTAAATGAGACGCGGTGCATATACAAAGGAGACTCTGTCCGTGGGCAGAGAGAATTTGTGTATGTGGCGGTCTGGCACGCACCGGGGATGAGGTTTAAGTTACCTTGTTAAGAAAAAAAAAATAATACACGCAATTTTCCGCTTTGATAGACTCTAAAACCCCCGGGGGCGTGACAGATTAAATGGTATCAGAGCAAACAACCATAACCATAGTAGACGTGATCCACATCCACAGTGTAGGGTGCCACAAGCAAATTGGACATGAGATAACCAAGGTATAGGTGCGTAGTACGTGAGAGTACGGGGAAAAGGGAACGTAATATAGGTGTAATCGTAAGACAGGGTGCTAGGGTTATAACCTTAGGGTTAACACGGTTTCTCTGTTTTTAGCGGACGATGGCCCGGACTAGATCGTCCATCGAGAATGCGGACGCGGACAGAGTGACCCCGGCCACCGCAGAGAACCAGCTCCTCCGGCGACAACTACGGGAAATGGCCGGGCAGGTGGCGACGGTGACGGAGCAGGTTCGTCAACTGACGCAGCGACAGGCAACCGCGCCAGCCGAGCGCGATCCGACCCCTCCGCCCGAAACCACCGCACCCACTGCGGAACCGCAAGGGGCGGGTGGTACGACGACGGAACAGCCTGTCACGCCCCGGGGGTTCGAATCGCGCGGAAGAGGAGCCACCGATGCCCCTGATTCAGCCATATATTTTTTTTTTGTAAAACATTACTCCCCGGCGCGTGCACAGACCCGCCGCATACACAAATTCGCTCTGCAAATGAGCAGAGGCCCCTTTGTATATGCACGGCGTCTCAACTACAAAGTGTCTCACAAGGCGTAGTACATACAATCTCTAACCACATCAGTTGGGGTCTCGTACACATACAACCAAACAATTCACGTGACATTCTAGCATTCACTTAGAGCATAGAGGCCGGTGTTTTGAAAGGATAAATAATCACAAGGTTTTGAAAGCGGCATCCACACGATGCCCTCGTTTGTGAAAACAGTTCGTAAACACATAAATCCCACAAGGTTTATAAAGCTTGGTGCCCACACGACACCCACGTTTTAAAAATAGTTTTCGCAAACGGTTTTCTTTGTTTTTCATCGTTCAAAACGGCCAAGTAAGAGAGAACGTAGTATTCATTCAATTATTCAAAAAGAAAGGAAAGAAAAGGGCAACATCCACTTCGACCCCACGGGGGTGTCGCAATCCACAACTAGCTACCATGAATAATAAAAGAAAAGGGAAAGAAGAGTCACTGTATCTGAAGTCACCCATAAATCAGATCAGCACCCTAACGTCCTCACCGGCGCCCTAGCACTCGCCCCTGGACGAACCTGTCACGAAGTGGGAAGTCAGTGACTAGAAATAGCATGATAAGCGTAGTAAACAAAGATAAGGCAAACCACAAACACCGGAGCAACTATCCCTCCCATGCACCTTCCACCTTAACCACACCCTGTATCATTACGACATCGGGCACCTTCCCCGATGCCCACCGCCGAGCACCTGCCTCACAAAGCAACATCGGGCACCTTCCCCGATGCCCACCGCCGAGCACCTGCCTCGGCCGCCGAGCACCTGCCTCGACGTCACCGCTCACACCCCCCACCCATGGGGGCCCCCATTCCTAACGCCACCTCCGCGTGGGGTACACGGGTCAACGTACCACTTTTCCGGAAAAGCACACCCTTGCGGTGGCCAAACCGCGGGTGTGCGTGTAGCAAATTTGAGCCTCAGATTGACATTGAGTATCATAACATAACATAACAGGGTTAGTGCATAAACAGAAGGAGACTGACAATTCCACCTTGCCCCAACATGCTATTTCTAACAGTTAAACCCCATTCCCGAAACCCCCGGGAACGTACCCACCTTGTGTGCGTCGTCCTGCGTTCGTCCAGTCCGCGTCTGTGCTCCAGTCGCCCACAGCGTCCCGCACTCCTGAAGGAACATAGGCAAATCGAGACTTAGAAGTCCGAAACTTACAACGACTCCCTACAGCGTGCGACGGAGTTCTTCGCACGGCACCGGCCCGTGCGACGAACACCCTGCCAGGGCGCAGCCCCGCGCGGCACCAGCCCGCGCGGCGCCCCTCCTGCGGGCGGCCCCGCGCGGCCGAGCGCCGCGCGGGGCGCGCGGCCCGCGGTGCGGGGCGACCCCGCGCGGCACCAGCCCGCGCGGGCGCCCCTCCTGCGGGCGGCCCCGCGCGGCCGAGCGCCGCGCGGGCGCGCTGCCCGCGGTGCGGGGCGACCCCGCGCGGCACCAGCCCGCGCGGCGCCCCTCCTGCGGGCGGCCCCGCGCGGCCGAGCGCCGCGTGGGCGCGCTGCCCGCGGTGCGGGGCGACCCCCGCGCGGCACCAGCCCGCGCGGGCGCCCCTCCTGCGGGCGGCCCCGCGCGGCCGAGTGCCGCGCGGGCGCGCTGCCCGCGGTGCGGGGCGGCCCCGCGCGGCACCAGCCCGCGCGGGCGCCCCTCCTGCGGGCGGCCCCGCGCGGCCGAGCGCCGCGCGGGGCGCGCGGCCCACGGTGCGGGGCGGCCCCGCGCGGCACCAGCCCGCGCGGGCGCCCCCCTCCTGCGGCGGCCCCGCGCGGCCGAGCGCCGCGCGGGCGCGCGGCCCGCGGTGCGGGGCGGCCCCGCGCGGCACCAGCCCGCGCGGGCGCCCCCTCCTGCGGGCGGCCCCCGCGCGGCCGAGCGCCGCGCGGGTGCGCGGCCCGCGGTGCGGGGCGGCCCCGCGCGGCACCAGCCCGCGCGGGCGCCCCCTCCTGCGGGCGGCCCCCGCGCGGCCGAGCGCCGCGCGGGCGCGCGGCCCGCGGTGCGCGACGGCGCCGGGCCTCCTCCCTCCTCGTGACCAACAAAAGAAAGAAAGAGGGAGATTCCCCCGAACGAAACGCGTCCGACTCACCTTGATGTACGAAAGAGGAGGAAGAGAGGGATCGTCCGCTTGCCTCCACCGGTCCACCCTTGCGGTGTGCTTGGTTTCTCTTTGCCGGCGGCTACGAGGGAGGAAGAAAAAGAAAAGAGGCGGCCACCAAAAGAAAAATAAGAGGAACCCTAATCCTCTTTCCCTCACGGCTACATATATATACTAAGAGAATTAGGGTTTACCTTAAAAGGTGTGCGGCTGCCAACACGGATCCCGAGGCGTCTAAGGGGGACCCCAACTTCGAGAATTAATTCTGGTCAGACCGGGAGTCGGAAAAAATAAACCGATCGCGCCCACGCGCTCCGTTCCGCGAGCTCTACCGCCTAAAATTATTTGCGGGCCCCGACGGTCTGTCCGGAAAAATGCCAAAAATGAGGCCCCCGGTCAGGCATTACAAGAAGAGGGTGACCAGAAGGGTTAAGGAAAAGCCGGGTCTTACACCACTTACCGCTAAAAACAAGTTTCGTCCCCGAAACTTAATCTTCCCCAGCGGCGAACAGGTCCGGGTAGCACTCCCTCATCTTTGACTCGGGTTCCCAAGTTGCCTCACGCTCTTCTTGATTGCTCCAAAGCACCTTTACGTAGGGAATCGTCCGACTACGCAGCTTTTTGTCCTCCCGGGCTAGGATCCGCACTGGTACTTCCGCGAAACTTAGATCCTCCTTGAGTTCAATCGCGGAGGCGTCAAGCACTCGCGATGGGTCGGGGAGGTATTTCCGAAGCATGGATACGTGGAACACATCATGAACGCGGTCAAGGTTCGGCGGTAGGGCGAGGCGGTAGGCTACCGGGCCGATGCGCTCCAGAATCTCAAACAGCCCTATGTACCGCGGGCTCAGCTTGCCCCTCAACCCAAACCGCTTCACCCCCTTCGACGGCGACACCCGCAGTAACACGTGCTCTCCCACCTGGAATTCCAAGTCGCGACGTCTCTGGTCCGCGTAACTCTTTTGCCGGCTCTGGGCGGTCGCCAAACGTCGCCTGATGAGGCGCACCCTTTCCTCTGTCTCGGCCACTAGGTCCGGCCCCAAAAACTTTCTCTCCCCCAGATCGTCCCAGCAGATCGGGGATCTACAGCGTCTGCCGTACAACGCTTCGTACGGCGCCATCTTAATGCTCGCTTGGTAGCTGTTGTTATAAGCGAACTCTGCAAGGGGTAGGTAGCGCGACCATCCGTCTCCCAAATCCAGCACGCACGCCCGAAGCATGTCCTCGAGTATCTGGATCACCCGCTCGGATTGCCCGTCCGTCTGGGGGTGAAAGGCTGAGCTGAAGTGTAACTTGGTCCCCAAGGCTCGTTTAGACTCTTCCAAAAGTTCGAAACGAACCTCGTGTCCCTGTCCGAGGTGATCGTCGTTGGCACCCCGTGCAGCCTTACAATCTCGCTGAGGTAGACCTGTGCCAGCCGGTCACGTGTCCAGGTCGTGTGGATGGGTAGGAAGTGAGCTGACTTCGTTAGCCGATCCACGACAACCCAGATAGCGTCGTGTCCCTGTTGCGAACGGGGGAATCCGGTGACGAAGTCCATTGTGACTTGCTCCCACTTCCATTCGGGCACGGGTAGAGGTTGCAATTTCCCCGCCGGCCGCTGATGCTCGGCTTTCACCTGTTGGCAAATCAAACAGTGAGCCACGAACAGCGTCACATCTCCCTTCAATCTTGGCCACCAGAAGGTCTGTCGGATATCCCGGTACATCTTGGTGCCTCCAGGGTGCGCCACGTAGGGGGCGCAATGTGCTTCAGTCAGGATTTCTTTCTTTAGATCCGGCAGATCGGGCACGCAGATCCGCCCTCGGAACCGAAGGGTGCCGTCCGTTCCCACTGCAAAGTCTCCTTCTTGCTCCGGTGAAATCCTATCTCGTTCCAGCTGTAGCTGCGGATCCGCACCTTGGCCTTCCCGAATCCTCTCCAATAGGGTCGGCGCGACTGTTAGGGTCAACAGTCGCTCAACCGTCCCTGCTGGTACCACTTCCAACCTCAATCGTGAAAATTCCGCGATCAAGTCGTTCTGCTGCGTGATCGCGCCCGCCGAAGTTCCTTCTGCTTGTCCCTTTCGGCTTAGAGCGTCGGCTACCACATTTGCTTTCCCCGGGTGGTACTGGATGGTTAAGTCGTAGTCCTTCAGTAGCTCCAACCACCTCCTCTGCCGTAGGTTAAGCTCCTTCTGGGTGAAAAGGTACTTAAGGCTTTGGTGGTCCGAGAACACGTTGCAATGCACACCGTAGAGGTAGTGCCTCCACAGTTTCAGAACGAAGACCACTGCGGCAAGCTCCAAGTCATGGGTCGGGTAGTTCTGTTCGTAATCCTTGAGTTGTCTTGAAGCATAGGCAATGACTCTTCCTTGCTGCATTAGTACTCCTCCCAGTCCTATTCGCGATGCATCGCAGTAGACTTCGTAGTCTTCTCCAGGGGTTGGTAAGGCAAGCACAGGCGCTCTTGTTAACCGTTTCTTAAGTTCTTCAAAGCTCTCTTGGCATTGGACCGTCCATATGAACTTTACTCCTTTCCGGGTTAGGCGGTTCAGAGGGGTCGCAATCTTCGAGAAACCCTCCACGAAACGTCTGTAGTATCCCGCAAGGCCCAAGAAGCTGCGCACCTCTGTCACTGTGGTCGGCTGGGGCCAGTCGGTCACCGACTCCACCTTCTTGGGATCCACTGCGACTCCTGCTGCTGAAATGATATGCCCTAGAAACCCCACTTCGCGAAGCCAGAATTCGCATTTCTTAAGTTTTGCGACAGCTCCTGCTCCCTAAGGGTCTGTAGAACAATTCGAAGGTGCTCCTCGTGCTTCTCATCGGTGGTGGAGTAAATCAGGATGTCGTCGATGAAGACCACAACGAACTGATCCAGGAAGGGTCTGAAAACTCGGTTCATCATGTCCATGAACACCGCTGGGGCATTGGTAAGCCCGAACGGCATTACTGTGAACTCGTAATGGCCATACCGAGTCCGGAATGCCGTCTTCGGAATATCCTCGTCTCGAACTCTGAGCTGGTGGTAGCCCGACTGCAGGTCGATTTTTGAAAAGACAGTTGCACCCCGCAGCTGGTCAAAGAGGTCATCAATCCTAGGTAAGGGGTACTTGTTTTTCACTGTGACTTTGTTGATTTCCCGGTAGTCGATGCACAACCGCAAGCTCCCGTCTTTCTTTCGTACAAAGAGTACAGGTGCGCCCCAAGGGGACACACTCGGTCGGATAAACCCCTTGTCCAGAAGGTCCTCTAGCTGCGCCTTAAGTTCCTTCAGCTCCGCGAAGGCCATCCTGTAGGGGGCCTTCGTGATTGGTCGAGTGCCGGGTGGAAGCTCAATGGGAAAGACAACTTCTCGCTCGGGGGGTAATCCAGGTAGTTCGGCCGGAAAAACATCTGGGAAGTCCCTCACCACAGGGATGTCGGGGAGTGCCGTGGAGGATCCGGCGGCCAGGGCCACCGACACCAAGTAGGCCATACACCCGCCCTCTACCAGCTTCCTGGCTCGGGATGCAGGAATCATGGAAGAAAAGGAAACGCTCTTGCAAGCCAAGTACACGTTCTCCGGAAAATCGGGGTACATCAGTCGTACCTCGCGCTTCTCGCAGTCTATGACCGCAAGGTACCACGTGAGCCAATCCATTCCGAGCACTACATCATACTCTTTCAATGGAATGACTACCAGATCCCAGGGGCACGGAAGCCTTCCCATCCATATAGGGCAGGGAGGCACCATGTTGCGTGCCTCCAAGGATCCCCCCGCGGTGTGTACGGTCATCAAACTGGGTAAGGGTCTCAACTCAAAATCATGGGTCAGTGCGAAGTCTCGGGACATAAACGAGAGGGTCGCTCCGGTGTCAAAAAGGGTTCTAGCGCGATAAACAGAAGCAAGAGTGATACCTGCGACGACGTGCTCAGACGGGTGCGTCTCCTGCTGACCCATCGAATAGACGCGGCCTCCAGTTGTTTCTTCACGCTGTTGGTAAAGAACGCCCCGAATAGCTGCTGTTTAAAGGTAGTCCATGACGGAAGGGTAGCGCCCGACGCAGAGTCGGGGCGTACGGTCTTCCACCAAATGCGGGCGTTCCCCTCGAGCAAGTGGGCGGCCAGGGGGACCCGCTCATGGTCTTCCATCAATAGGTCCTCGAATAATTTCTCCATCATATCCACCCATTTCTCCACAACCCAGGGGTCCGTCGTGTCCCCCTCGAACGTTGGCGGATCGTATTTCTTGAAGTCGGCCAGGTTGGCGCGCACACGGTCTCGCTCGTTTGGTAGGTTCGCCCCCTTGTCCTCGGCTGTGGATCTAGTCCTGGCCATGATCTGAACATTTGCACGAACCAGTTACTCCTAGTTTAAATAAGACGGCACGCCACTAGTGCTGGCACTAGAGGGAGAAAAGAAAAGAACACTAATTCCCTCCCCCCTTTTTCCCCCAACGAGCACTCGCGTTTTATTTATCCCGTGTTCACTTTATTACTCAGTAGCCAGAGTATTGCGCCCGTGGATGTTAGGCCCCGACTGTTGTGGTTAAAGTTTACCGCTCTGATACCATCTAAATCTGTCACGCCCCGGGGGTTCGAATCGCGCGGAAGAGGAGCCACCGATGCCCCTGATTCAGCCATATATTTTTTTTTTGTAAAACATTACTCCCCGGCGCGTGCACAGACCCGCCGCATACACAAATTCGCTCTGCAAATGAGCAGAGGCCCCTTTGTATATGCACGGCGTCTCAACTACAAAGTGTCTCACAAGGCGTAGTACATACAATCTCTAACCACATCAGTTGGGGTCTCGTACACATACAACCAAACAATTCACGTGACATTCTAGCATTCACTTAGAGCATAGAGGCCGGTGTTTTGAAAGGATAAATAATCACAAGGTTTTGAAAGCGGCATCCACACGATGCCCTCGTTTGTGAAAACAGTTCGTAAACACATAAATCCCACAAGGTTTATAAAGCTTGGTGCCCACACGACACCCACGTTTTAAAAATAGTTTTCGCAAACGGTTTTCTTTGTTTTTCATCGTTCAAAACGGCCAAGTAAGAGAGAACGTAGTATTCATTCAATTATTCAAAAAGAAAGGAAAGAAAAGGGCAACATCCACTTCGACCCCACGGGGGTGTCGCAATCCACAACTAGCTACCATGAATAATAAAAGAAAAGGGAAAGAAGAGTCACTGTATCTGAAGTCACCCATAAATCAGATCAGCACCCTAACGTCCTCACCGGCGCCCTAGCACTCGCCCCTGGACGAACCTGTCACGAAGTGGGAAGTCAGTGACTAGAAATAGCATG
The DNA here is from genome assembly GCA_029204045.2 of Tillandsia leiboldiana. Classification (NCBI taxonomy): domain Eukaryota; kingdom Viridiplantae; phylum Streptophyta; class Magnoliopsida; order Poales; family Bromeliaceae; genus Tillandsia; species Tillandsia leiboldiana. Next base: position 21,655 of record JAQNDB010001560.1, read on the forward strand.
ATAAGCGTAGTAAACAAAGATAAGGCAAACCACAAACACCGGAGCAACTATCCCTCCCAAGCACCTTCCACCTTAACCACACCCTGTATCATTACGACATCGGGCACCTTCCCCGATGCCCACCGCCGAGCACCTGCCTCACAAAGCAACATCGGGCACCTTCCCCGATGCCCACCGCCGAGCACCTGCCTCGGCCGCCGAGCACCTGCCTCGACGTCACCGCTCACACCCCCCACCCATGGGGGCCCCCATTCCTAACGCCACCTCCGCGTGGGGTACACGGGTCAACGTACCACTTTTCCGGAAAAGCACACCCTTGCGGTGGCCAAACCGCGGGTGTGCGTGTAGCAAATTTGAGCCTCAGATTGACATTGAGTATCATAACATAACATAACAGGGTTAGTGCATAAACAGAAGGAGACTGACAATTCCACCTTGCCCCAACATGCTATTTCTAACAGTTAAACCCCATTCCCGAAACCCCCGGGAACGTACCCACCTTGTGTGCGTCGTCCTGCGTTCGTCCAGTCCGCGTCTGTGCTCCAGTCGCCCACAGCGTCCCGCACTCCTGAAGGAACATAGGCAAATCGAGACTTAGAAGTCCGAAACTTACAACGACTCCCTACAGCGTGCGGCGGAGTTCTTCGCACGGCACCGGCCCGTGCGACGAACACCCTGCCAGGGCGCAGCCCCGCGCGGCACCAGCCCGCGCGGCGCCCCTCCTGCGGGCGGCCCCGCGCGGCCGAGCGCCGCGCGGGCGCGCGGCCCGCGGTGCGGGGCGACCCCGCGCGGCACCAGCCCGCGCGGGCGCCCCTCCTGCGGGCGGCCCCGTGCGGCCGAGCGCCGCGCGGGCGCGCTGCCCGCGGTGCGGGGCGACCCCGCGCGGCACCAGCCCGCGCGGCGCCCCTCCTGCGGGCGGCCCCGCGCGGCCGAGCGCCGCGCGGGCGCGCGGCCCGCGGTGCGGGGCGGCCCCGCGCGGCACCAGCCCGCGCGGGCGCCCCCTCCTGCGGGCGGCCCCCGCGCGGCCGAGCGCCGCGCGGGCGCGCGGCCCGCGGTGCGCGACGGCGCCGGGCCTCCTCCCTCCTCGTGACCAACAAAAGAAAGAAAGAGGGAGATTCCCCCGAACGAAACGCGTCCGACTCACCTTGATGTGCGAAAGAGGAGGAAGAGAGGGATCGTCCGCTTGCCTCCACCGGTCCACCCTTGCGGTGTGCTTGGTTTCTCTTTGCCGGCGGCTACGAGGGAGGAAGAAAAAGAAAAGAGGCGGCCACCAAAAGAAAAATAAGAGGAACCCTAATCCTCTTTCCCTCACGGCTACATATATATACTAAGAGAATTAGGGTTTACCTTAAAAGGTGTGCGGCTGCCAACACGGATCCCGAGGCGTCTAAGGGGGACCCCAACTTCGAGAATTAATTCTGGTCAGACCGGGAGTCGGAAAAAATAAACCGATCGCGCCCACGCGCTCCGTTCCGCGAGCTCTACCGCCTAAAATTATTTGCGGGCCCCGACGGTCTGTCCGGAAAAATGCCAAAAATGAGGCCCCCGGTCAGGCATTACAAGAAGAGGGTGACCAGAAGGGTTAAGGAAAAGCCGGGTCTTACACAGCCCCCAGCCCCAAGGGATGTACCTACTCCGACGACCTCGGGGCCCGTGCTGGGAGCGACAGCGGGGGAGGTAGGAACGACCCCTACTCTTGGGGGGTCCGCCGCTGCAGGAGGGATCACGGAGCAACGAGCGACGCGAGAAAGGGTCAGGACGAATTTGACTAAGTTCAAGAAGCATGACCCTCCCACTTTCGAGGGAGAGACGACCGATCCATGGTTCGTCGAGAAATGGGTGGATTCCATGGAGAAACTCTTCGAGGACCTACTGATGGAGGAGCACGAGCGAGTTCCACTAGCCGTCCACTTTCTCGAAGTGAATGCACGCATCTGGTGGAAGACGGTACGCCCGGATCCGTCTACAAACGACCCGCTACCGACATGGTCGGCCTTTAGAGAGGAACTTTTTGGCGCTTTTGTCACGCCCCGAGTTTAAAAACCAGCGTCTAAATTTTTTCTTTTTTTTTTTTTTTTTTTTTTTTTTTTTGAAATCAGAGTTTAAAACCGGCCAGGGCGCAACAGACCGCCACATATATAGAAGAGTCCCAATCCCACTGGGGATTGAGCCTTTTCTATATATGCACGGCTCACTTGGCATACAACCAGAGTACTAACTACGTACATCTACTAAGCAAGATTAAATTACAATATCAATAACTTCTCAATTACATTGCATTACATTTGGTACAACAAATAACTAAATACTTGATCTTATTGGCTGTCCAGGGTCAAGCTCTATCTCGTGATCTCACCAACTCGTCCCGGCATCTCAACACCCGCTCGACCTGAAAAACAGTCACCCGAGGGTGTGAGACACACCGGAGTGTATCCCAGTGGGCACGACGAGCCGAGAAATAGCAGATCGTACCTACTGGTATACAATGCTAGAGGATAGTAATAGATCAGGGGTTAGGGTAAAGCAGATATATAACTGGTGCTGTAAAGAAAGCAAAACTCATAATCAGGGTACAAGCATAGGAGATAATTTTAGCAAAATTTAAAACATGTATCAGGATAATCAACACATCAAGGAGTTAGGACAATCAGCAAGATAACAATGGAACTATAATCAGAGGCATCACATAGAATCATATAAAGGTAGATAACTAGAAGCCAGATCAAAGATTCAAAGAATCATGTTAAAGCAACTTAACAACACATGCATCAAATAGATGAAAACGCAAAGACCCAATCACAAGCTACCATATTGGCCTTCACAAGACCTCAGGCAAGGCTGCCCTCTTGGCACCACCTGGTTGACATTCCCCAAACTAGGGTCACGGGTTGCCTCAGCTAACCACTTTCCCGGTAAAGAACATCGCTACGGGTAGCAAATCCGCTGATGTTCGTGAAGTACAACAGTGCGGGCGAATCATATGCAAATGCTCAAGCTCACGGTCCACTGACCGGGTAATCGGCAACAAGCCGGGAAATCCCCACTGGGTTGCAAGGGCAAAAACCAACTGAATCTCAACACTCATGCAGGAACACTCAGCAATAAATCTCAACTCATATGCAAGATCAAGGCAAATCTCTCTCAACAGAAGCTCACAGATAAACTCAACTCAACCACACAAACCAACCAAATGATACAAAACTTAAACACATATTTTTAAGAAAACTGTTTTGAAAAGTCCAAACCTCGAGGAGCATTGCCCTCATCCTATCAAACAAGAACAGACTCAGGCGACACTACGAAGCTTGGGTTTAGGTCCAAACCTCGCAGAGCAGTGCCTTTGTCCTATCAAACAAGAACAGACTCCAGCGACCCTACGAAACGGGGTGAAACCTCAGTTAAATAAATCTATGTGCTCAGAGATGTATCATTTGATCAGCAGAACAAACAGGCTCACTAATCAACCATGAAAATGTCCGAGTAAAAGTATAAATGCTAGAGGTGCTATGGACAATCATGTAAGGCAAAATAGAACAGATAACAGGCATAGATCAGGCAGATAGCAGATATAATATAATCAAAGAAAGGCAGGCTCAAAGTAATGTTTAAGCTATCAAAAACAGGGGTACAACCAATACAGTACACAGAGGGCCGAAATGATAAAGCCCGGACCGAAGATAAACCCACCTGATATAACGCAGACGGCTAAACTGAACCAACTGTACGCTCAGCACACCAGATGCTACCGAATAACCCTGAATGTGAATTAAGGTTCAGGAATCAACTTACTAACCAGTATATGATATGACTTTTGCATCTAAACCCCTAGGGCTTTTAAATTTTCACTTTTAGTGCCAGTTTGGGCACTGTTTTCGCTCGTTCTTTCAAGTGGAGATTCATTTTAACATTCCGTCACTTCCAACAGGTTACTTATGTCTTGCTGGACACCGTGCTCACTCATTTGTGGCAGCACGGGTCCCGAGACAAATTTTGGCCCATAAACTATGCTCTTTTGAGCCAAAATGCAAATTTATTTCTTCGAGACTTCAAACAAAAATTCTAACGCGAGCATCGCGTCCAGTGACCCCAAATTAGCTAGGAATGCACTGTCGCGACTTCGCCAACACTTTAAAATAGGGTTTTGTTCCAACATTATTGTTTTATGTTGATTCTACTATATCTTTTAATTTAAACTTCAAACCAGCAAACTTTGTATATGAAAAGGTCTTTAAATATTGCAAGGATCACAGGGCTCACCCTAATTGCAGCCCAGATCTGTTGGATCAAGAAGATCCATTATCTTGCAAACATACAAGTTCATCTTGCTCCAACTTTTATTCCACACAGAATCCTTTTGATCTGAGGTGAGCATCAAGCTCAGGGGATCCTTAGAAGCAAGTTTCATATTTACAGTTTTATCAAATTCCATTTCTAAGTTCAATGAGGCACTTAATCAAACACTTGGCATGCATCTTTCATATACACATAACATAACCAAAATTAAAGCTTGGTTCTTAGCAATTACTGAACCAAATCCCGAATTTCTTGAAGCAAAGTGCTCTACTGAGTTCAGGGATCTTTTCTCATCAAGTTGAAACATGCCAAAAACCCCAAATTGGGCTCGGGCTCGAGGAGGAAGATGACCCCTTTTCTTGAAATTTGTGATCATTCAACAGGAGGTTCTGGGATCAAAATAAAAGCACAAGCAGGTACTATTTACCTCACTGAGACTTCCCATGCATGTGGCTGGCCCCGGGGTGCGGCGGCGGCGCGGCGGAGCAAAGCTCGGTTTGGAGCTCAATGGCCTCTAATGGCGATTTTGCATAGAGACAACCTGGAGTTCTGTAACTTGGAGGGAATGCTCCTTGGGTCCACAGAAAGCTTCCCATCCATGCCTCCCCGGCCAAAGTTGGCCGGAGCGCCGGCGGCGGCCACATGATGCACTTTCGGGTTATCCATGACATCATGATTTTTCATGATGTATGGGAGCCATGCAATGGCATGGATGGACTCCCCTGGGTCCCGTGAACATTTCTGGGCACGTGGCCGACGGAAGAGAGGCTCGCCGGCGCCGGAGCTGTAAGCTCGCCCGAAGTGCATTATTTCACAAAACTAGGGCATCGATTTTCTCTAAATTTACTTAACCATATTCTAACAAACTTTGCAGATTTATTTAACATGTTCTACAGTCCATACACACGAATTTTGGGCCAACTTGGTCCACTGGTTGAGAAGTTCAACCGAGGCGGAGCACCATTAGGGTTCCGGCCAACCCATGCCCCAGCCGGCCATGCACTGTGCATGGGGGCTTCTGGCTTGGCATGTAGCATCCTAAGGACCTAATGAGTCCACTGCTAAGGGTCCGGGGTGCTAGAAACCGTTGGTTAAGGATCCTCACCTTAGCCGAGCACGGGGAAGATAGGATGAAGCCGGATCTTGGTTCCCTCTCTATGCGCGGCCAAGGCTTGCTCCAGCAGGGTCCTTCAAGCACCAGGAACTCCTCAGACACCTCCCAATCCAACCTTGAAGAGATCCAGTCCAACTTCACACCTCGTCGGAGAAAGAAAGAAAAAGGAAGGTGGCTGCGGCGGCACTCGGCGGCGGCTGGGGTAGGGTACACCAGGGCTCAGTTGCGGCCTCTCTATGAAGCTCTCAGAAGAAGGTTGGGCTAAACCTTAAAGCTCTTGGTTGAACTTTTCTTTAAGAACTCAAGAGAAGATCTATTATAGCCTTCTCACCTTAACTCCGGCGACCCGAACGGCCGGAGGTTATGGCAGCCGAGGGGACGCGTCGGTTATGGCCAGAAGAAGCTGGTGGAGGCTTCAGTTACGAAGAGGAAGAGGCAGGGTCTCGGGTATCCTTCCACACATGCGTTAAATGCACATTTTGCACAAAACCCCCTACACTCTCATCCCTAAACTCTAGGGTCCCATCTGTAGGTAACAAATGCACCCAGAACCCTCACCATAAAGTCCCTAAACAATTAGTGCATAAAATATTAACTTTTTATACAAATTAGTCCAATTTTAGGTGCTTTTCACGCATTTCGAGGCAATCCGCTCATCAAAATGCGAAAAGGACTTCGCCACGACGTCCGGCTCGTCGAGACCTGTCAGGTAGCGTATTTGTTTGGTTCGTTCGACGCCCGAATAAAAAGTCGTTCCATAAAGTTCGACTCAATATAGCGCGTGGCACGCACTTCGATGCACCCGGATCGCCAAACGCAAAATCCGTCAGCACCATCGCGCTCAGAACGTCAAAATTAGCTAGGACTCATTACTAATACTCCTATGTTAAAATTCTAGATAGTGGTTCGACCATTCATGATCACAAGGGGTTAAAAATTCAAAGGTTACTATTCACTTAAGTCGCGGGGCCCACTTTTTGATTTCTGATTTCTGGAAGATCCGACCGTTGGATCGAAAATATATGAATATAAAACTTCTATGTTTCGACGAGACGATCGCAATGGTGATTTCGGATTTTCCAGATCAGACCCCGATCAAAAGTCGATATATCTGGGCCCACTATTGACCCACTATCTCTCCACTTTTGCCAAAATTGACAAATTTTAAATATTTAAAGGCAAACAAAGACTTTTAAATTCTAGATTTCTACATCACCCACAACTTCTAAGAAGTTTCGTCCCCGAAACTTAACAAAACATACTTTAAAAGTTTTCTAAAACACCCAAAATATCAATTTTCTAAGTATTAACTTATTACATCGTTGTTTCAACATTTCAAGCTCCCGATGGGCCTTCCCCTGACGGCTCGCCATGCTGTGTCAGAGCATAGACCCGTCCTCCCGTCACTTGGCGGGGTCCCTCAGTTTGGCGCGATGAAGGACGATTTGAGGCAGCCACGCTCTGGGTTGGCGCTGGAGGCCGGGCAGCAAGAGGTGGCACAGCCAATGCTGGTGGGTTCGCAGCAGATCTCCGCGGGCAGTTAGCAGAGATATGGCCAGGCTGACCACAATTATAGCATCTTCCGTGGCGCAGGTCGCAAGTCATGGGTTGATGATCTGCCCCGCAGAAGACGCAAGGCCTCGCCCTATGTTGTCGATTGAAGGTCCGAGAACCACTGGCTTGGTTCTGATTTCCTGGGGGTCTAGGGGGTCTTCTATTTGATCCAGATGATCCCTCCCCATTTCCAGCGAACTGTTGCTTCATCCCTTTTCCTTTATCCATCGCTGCCCGCTCAGCCCGGGAGATTTTCAATTTAGCCTCAATGGCAAGGCAGCGCTCGATACATTCGTCGTAGTCGGTGATCAAATGTGAAGACAACTGACGCCGGATCTCGTGTCGCAGGCCTTGAGTAAATAATCTAACCTTGCGACGCTCGTCCTGCACCGCTTGTGGCACCAGGTCAGCAATTTTCGTAAATTCTTCTTCGTACTCCCTCAGGGTGTGGTCTCCTTGGCGCATGTTTTCCAAGTCCCGCTCTAATGCCTCTCGTGCTGTCTCCTTTAGGTAGCGGTGGTACAGAGCCACCCTAAATTGCTCCCAGGTAGGCTTAGGTGCATCAGGAGCAAAATTGTGGCGTTGATAGCGCAGCCACCATAAGCTTGCGCTGACACCGAGGCTGTGCACCCCCAGCGTCACCTTATCTTGCTCTTCAGTGTCCAAATCTCTAAACAGCTTCTCCATGTGGTTTAGCCATTCTTCAAGGGCCCAGGGGTCCTTTTCACGGCCTGAGAATTCTTGGGGCTTGAATTTATTAAACTCCAGCAGGACTCCCCTTACTCTTGATCTTTCTTCCTTGTACGTTGCTCTGGCAGCTTCCAGGGCCGCAGGATCGTTAGGATTGTTACCCCCTGCCACCCCGGGAGCATCCACAGTTGCAGCAACGGCTTCAGATGCAGCCGATTCAGCCGGTGGTACTGGTGCAGGAGGAACAGGAGGTCCCTCGTTCGCAGAGGCTGGTGCTGCAGGTGGTGCAGGTGCAGCAGGAACATTGGCCTCCCGCTGCATGTACTGTTGTATCATTGCAGCCATTTGAGCCAACTGGTCCTCAAATCTTTGCATTCTGTCGGGGATCTCTGGGCCCCCACTTTCAGCAGTTGCTTGGGCAGCCCCCCGACCCATGCCAGTCCCTTGACCACCACCAGCACCACGCCGAGTGCGAGCCATAACTGCAATACTTAATAATTTATCTTAGTACGGTCGACCCACAACTTCTGTTTTCACCTATCAGACATAGAACACTACCCAGCGCTCTCTCGTAACACGAGTCATCCTAGGGTTCGTTCCTAGCCAAACCTAGACATTGCGTTTCCTATTGCTCTGATACCATCTAATCTGTCACGCCCCGAGTTTAAAAACAAGCGTCTAATTTTTTTTTTTTTTTTTTTTTTTTTTTTTTTTTTTTTTTTGAAATCAGAGTTTAAAACCGGCCAGGGCGCTACAGACCGCCACATATATAGAAGAGTCCCAATCCCACTGGGGATTGAGCCTTTTCTATATATGCACGGCTCACTTGGCATACAACCAGAGTACTAACTACGTACATCTACTAAGCAAGATTAAATTACAATATCAATAACTTCTCAATTACATTGCATTACATTTGATACAACAAATAACTAAATACTTGATCTTATCGGCTGTCCAGGGTCAAGCTCTATCTCGTGATCTCACTAACTCGTCCCGACATCTCAACACCCGCTCGACCTGAAAAACAGTCACCCGAGGGTGTGAGACACACCGGAGTGTATCCCAGTGGGCACGACGAGCCGAGAAATAGCAGATCGTACCTACTGGTATACAATGCTAGAGGATAGTAATAAATCAGGGGTTAGGGTAAAGCAGATATATAGCTGGTGCTGTAAAGAAAGCAAAACTCATAATCAGGGTACAAGCATAGGAGATAATTTTAGCAAAATTTAAAACATGTATCAGGATAATCAACACATCAAGGAGTTAGGACAATCAGCAAGATGACAATGGAACTATAATCAGAGGCATCACATAGAATCATATAAAGGTAGATAACTAGAAGCCAGATCAAAGATTCAAAGAATCATGTTAAAGCAACTTAACAACACATGCATCAAATAGATGAAAACGCAAAGACCCAATCACAAGCTACCATATTGGCCTTCACAAGACCTCAGGCAAGGCTGCCCTCTTGGCACCACCTGGTTGACATTCCCCAAACTAGTGTCACGGGTTGCCTCAGCTAACCACTTTACCGGTAAAGAACATCGCTACGGGTAGCAAATCCGCTGATGTTCGTGAAGTACAACAGTGCGAGCAAATCATATGCAAATGCTCAAGCTCACGGTCCACTGACCGGGTAATCGGCAACAAGCCGGGAAATCCCCACTGTGTTGAAAGGGCAAAAACCAACTGAATCTCAACACCCATGCAGGAACACTCAGCAATAAATCTCAACTCATATGCAAGATCAAGGCAAATCTCTCTCAACAGAAGCTCACAGATAAACTCAACTCAACCACACAAACCAACCAAATGATACAAAACTTAAACACATATTTTTAAGAAAACTGTTTTGAAAAGTCCAAACCTCGAAGAGCATTGCCCTCGTCCTATCAAACAAGAACAGACTCAGGCGACACTACGAAGCTTGGGTTTAGGTCCAAACCTCGCAGAGCAGTGCCTTTGTCCTATCAAACAAGAACAGACTCCGGCGACCCTACGAAGCGGGGTAAAACCTCAGTTAAATAAATCTATGTGCTCAGAGATGTATCATTTGATCAGCAGAACAAACAGGCTCACTAATCAACCATAAAAATGTCCGAGTAAAAGTATAAATGCTAGAGGTGCTATGGACAATCATGTAAGGCAAAATAGAACAGATAACAGGCATAGATCAGGCAGATAGCAGATATAATATAATCAAAGAAAGGCAGGCTCAAAGTAATGTTTAAGCTATCAAAAACAGGGGTCCAACCAATACCGTACACAGAGGGCCGAAATGATAAAGCCCGGACCGAAGATAAACCCACCTGATATAACGCAGGCGGCTAAACTGAACCAACTGTACGCTCAGCACACCAGATGCTACCGAATAACCCTGAATGTGAATTAAGGTTCAGGAATCAACTTGCTAACCAGTATATGATATGACTTTCGCATCTAAACCCCTAGGGCTTTTAAATTTTCACTTTTAGTGCCAGTTTGGGCACTGTTTTCGCTCGTTCTTTCAAGTGGAGATTCATTTTAACATTCCGTCACTTCCAACAGGTTACTTATGTCTTGCTGGACACTGTGCTCACTCATTTGTGGCAGCACGGGTCCCGAGGCAAATTTTGGCCCATAAACTATGCTCTTTTGAGCCAAAATGCAAATTTATTTCTTCGAAACTTCAAACAGAAATGCTAACGCGAGCATCGCGTCCAGTGACCCCAAATTAGCTAGGAATGCACTGTCGCGACTTCGCCATCACTTTAAAATAGGGTTTTGTTCCAACATTATTGTTTTATGTTGATTCTACTATATCTTTTAATTTAAACTTCAAACTAGCAAACTTTGTATATGAAAAGGTCTTTAAATATTGCAAGGATCACAGGGCTCACCCTAATTGCAGCCCAGATCTGTTGGATCAAGAAGATCCATTATCTTGCAAACATACAAGTTCATCTTGCTCCAACTTTTATTCCACACAGAATCCTTTTGATCTGAGGTGAGCATCAAGCTCAGGGGATCATTAGAAGCAAGTTTCATATTTACAGTTTTATCAAATTCCATTTCTAAGTTCAATGAGGCACTTAATCAAACACTTGGCATGCATCTTTCATATACACATAACATAACCAAAATTAAAGCTTGGTTCTCATCAATTACTGGACCAAATCCAGAATTTCTTGAAGCAAAGTGCTCTACTGAGTTCAGGGATCTTTTCTCATCAAGTTGAAACATGCCAAAAACCCCAAATTGGGCTCGGGCTCGAGGAGGAAGATGACCCCTTTTCTTGAAATTTGTGATCATTCAACATGAGGTTCTGGGATCAAAATAAAAGCACAAGCAGGTGCTATTTACCTCACTGAGACTTCCCATGCATGTGGCTGGCCCCGGGGTGCGGCGGCGGCGCGGCGGAGCAAAGCTCGGTTTGGAGCTCAATGGCCTCTAATGGCGATTTTGCATAGAGACAACCTGGAGTTCTGTAACTTGGAGGGAATGCTCCTTGGGTCCACAGAAAGCTTCCCATCCATGCCTCCCCGGCCAAAGTTGGCCGGAGCGCCGGCGGCGGCCACATGATGCACTTTCGGGTTATCCATGACATCATGATTTTTCATGATGTATGGGAGCCATGCAATGGCATGGATGGACTCCCCTGGGTCCCGTGAACATTTCTGGGCACGTGGCCGACGGAAGAGAGGCTCGCCGGCGGCGGAGCTGTAAGCTCGCCCGAAGTGCATTATTTCACAAAACTAGGGCATCGATTTTCTCTAAATTTACTTAACCATATTCTAACAAACTTTGCAGATTTATTTAACATGTTCTGTTACGGAATTTGAGTTGGCGTAGTTTCGTGAAAGTCTCAAGTCTTGAAGATTGAAGGTGAAGAAAGTTGGATCATTTAACTCAATCTCAAGAAAGAAGAATTCAAAAGGATCAGGTATGTTTAACTAAAGTTTTTGTGTGATCCGAATACTTCTTGTAGTGTAGAAACACTTGGAAGAATATTTCATTGCATAAAAATCAAAAACTGGACTTGGGACATGTTCAGGATCCGGATCAGGTTGTTCGATCCGGATCCCGAAGGTGGTTCGTTCATACACCAGTTCAATCCGGATCGTAGTCTCATGATCCGGATCCCGAACAGTGAGTTTACCATTTTCCTTGAACGATCCGGATCATGCTTCGCAATCCGGATCCCGAACGTTGATGTTTGGTAAACTGTATGAACGATCCGGATCGTGCACTTCGATCCGGATCCCGAACCTTCGTTTTTCTGGAACTGGCTGTCTCGTTACGACGATCCGGATCCTAGCTAGTCCGATCCGGATCGCCGTCCGTAAAATTTCCAGAAATGTTAGGTTTTTGATTCTTATCTCCTTCCTAGGGTTTCTAACCTATAAATACACCCTATGACTCTTTTTCTAGGGTGAATCCACAGAGTCTATAGCCGTCATTTTCATATACCATTTTATACGGCTATAGATCCACATATAGAGAAGAAAGGAAATCATTAGAGAATACTCTATGTTTCTTCATCTATATTGATTAGTTTGATTCTAGGTTTTCATACTCACATCTCGAGTTGAATCAAACTAATGAATACTTAGATGGTATTTCCGATCTATCTTTGATCTAAGTATTCGGCGGATCATCACCACCCAAAACAACGATTTACCCCAAAAATCGGCGCGTGGATTCGCGTGTCCTTGTGGATTCAAGGTTCAACCGCTCTCGTGGATTCGGAGCGAGGCACGTTCGTGGATTCGAAGGGTGCTATTGGGTGAAGACCGTGGATTCGGTTGGACGTCGTGGATTCGACGTTGGACGCCGTGGATTCGGCGTTGGGCGCAGATCGTGGATTCGAGAAGCGTCGCGGAGCGAGCGGAGAAGATCCTCTAGGAGCGTATGGAAAAGGTTGAGTCGTAAGTGTGTACAGTAAATCACCTTGTACGTGTTTTAATTCTAGTGGATTTCTGCCGTGTTATCGGTCCCGTGGTTTTTTACTCCGGTGATGGAGTTTTCCACGTAAAAATCTTGCGTATTATTTTTATTTCCGCATTGGGTTTTATCGCAACGATTTTTTGAGTGTTTATACGTTTACACCTATTCACCCCCCTCTAGGTGTTTTTTCCCCTATTTAGATCCGTATTACATATAACCCAACAAGTGGTATCAGAGAGGGAATAGGGTTGTAAACAATGGTTGAAGGTGGAAACATCAACCGACCCCCATTCTTCGATGGAACTAATTATGCGTACTGGAAAGTACGGATGAAAGCCTTTTTAATTTCCATCGACGAACGGGTGTGGCAATCAATTGAATTAGGATGGTCTAATCCAACTGAATTTAATGGTGATGTTCGCACCTTAAAACCTAGGTCGAAATGGACCAAGGAAGAGTTAGATTCATCTTCTTACAATGGCAAGGGAATTAATGCTATTTTTAATGCCTTATCTCAAACTGAATTCTCTCGCGTCTCGGCATGTGAGACTGCGAAAGAAATCTGGGATGTTCTTCAGGTTACACATGAGGGAACTAACCTCGTGAAGATTCAGAAACTGCAAATGCTTACGAGCAAGTTTGACTCTATCTTAATGGCAGAAAATGAATCTTTCACGGACTACTATACACGATTGCAAGACATCGTAAACTCATGTGCTAATCTGGAAGAGAAGATTCCAGAATTTAAGATTGTAAGAAAAATCTTAAGAACTCTTCCTGAACGATTTCGCCCAAAGGTTACTGCCATTGAAACTATTAAACACCCGGACGAAATACGTGTAGAAGAATTAGTTGGTTCATTACAAACTTATGAAATGACATTTACTACTAACAATTCTTCTGGAAAGGCATCCACTTCTAAGTCTTCAGGTTATGCGTTGAAAACAACTAAGGAAGAAGACGCGGATACATCCTCCTCAGACGATGACGAGAACCTTTCTATGGAGGAATTTGAGAAGCAGCTCGCTCTCTTGACAAGGAAGTTTCGCCGCAACTTTCGAAGGGGTAATTCAAGCAAATCTCCATCCTTCGGAAAGTCGAACAAAGGCAAGGGTACTTCAGGTTACAAGTCAAGAAAGCAAGAGAACTTCTCAAAGGATAAGAAAAGCTCAGAAGGACAACTACAATGCTTCAAATGTCGAGGCTACGGCCACATTGCAACGGAATGTCCTAACAAGTATCCGGCAAAGAAGAAGGCGATGCAAGTCGTCACTTGGGATGACAACTCAACGTCAAATGAGTCGTCTTCGAGTGATGAAGAAAAGAGCTCCACCGCATTCCACGCGTCCGTATCTTCACCCTTCATGTGCTTTATGGCAAATACATCTGAGTCGTTGTCCAACTCCACTGTTGAAAAGAACGCAACGGACAACGAATCGGATGATTCGGAAGGTGAAGATTTTGCTCTAGCCTACCACAGACTTTTGAGGGACTGAAAGAAAGTGGCTAAGCAAAACAAGAGTTTGAGAGGGAGAGTGCATGATCTCGAAGAAGAAGCAAAAAGAGCGACTTCTCTCTCAAACGCTCTTGAAGTGGAAAGGGAAAACCTGATAAAAGAAAATGCTTCCCTTCAAGAGTCCAATGAGCAACTTGAGAAGGAACATACAAATCTGGTGGATAACGCGAATCACTTCTCAAAGCTCTACAACGAGGCTCGACAGGATAACCTGGAAATGACAAAGACCATTTTCCAACTCAAGAATGACTTACAGCGATTCTCTTCAGGAAGGAGTAAGTTGGATAGACTTCTTGGTCTTGGTCAATCAAATAGGTTCGGCCTCGGATACACTCAAACTGGAAACAGTCCAAGTTCGAGTGAGACAGTTTTTGTGCCTCAGTCGGTATCTCCTCCTCCGACACCGGAATTCAAGAAAAACAACGACAACAAACCTACTTCATCCTCTTTGGGATCGTCAAGATCTAAGGTATGTTTTCGTTGTGGTGTTTCAGGGCACATAAGAAGATATTGCAAGACGGGAGTCGAACGCTCATCTCAAAGACCTCTTGCAACAACTACCAAAACGGCTCCTCCCCGAAAATCAAAGCAAAACTTTTCAAATGAAAAGAGATTTGGTAGTTCATCGCGCAAGACGATTACATCAAGGAACAACAATCGCTATAACAAGACGCCTTCACCTAGGCATATAACTTCTCGACCATTACCGACGCACTCCAAAAGGGTTTGGGTGCGCAAAGGTGAAATTTTCCCTTGTCTTATTTCCAATGTTTCCTTGCATGCATATGATAGTTCGTCTTGGTATCTGGATAGCGGGTGTTCCCGTCACATGACCGGTGACAAAAATAGTTTTCAAAGTCTTGAGAAAATCTCCGGAGGACACGTTGTTTTCGGAGACGGTCGATCTTCCAAAATTGTTGGAAAAGGGACGGTAGCTATTCCAGATGGCCCGATTTTGAAAAACGTCTTATTTGTTGATGGCCTTAAGACTAACCTCATAAGCATAAGTCAACTTTGCGACAATGGTTTTTCAGTTAACTTTTCATCGGTTGAATGCGTTGTAACTGATAAGGACCATGTCTTCTTTCTAAAAGGGGTTAGATCTGAAAACAATTGTTATGTTGTTCCTAATAAATTTTCTGAAAATTGTAACTTAGCTGCTTTGAATAATGAAACTCTTTGGCATGAAAGGCTAAGTCACTTAAATTTTAAGGAACTTACTAGAATTTCAAACAAGGACGTGGTCAAGGGGATTCCAAAGCTTTTATTTAAACAAAACGTTGTGTGTGGTGGTTGCCAAAAGGGAAAACAGTCTAGGACTGCACACAAGAACTTAAACCACGTTGGTACAAAACGGCCCTTGGAACTTTTGCACATGGACTTAATGGGGCCGACCCGTCAACCATCTTTGGGAGGTAAATGGTACATCTTTTTATTGGTTGATGATTTCTCTCGGTTTTCTTGGGTAGCATTTTTAAAAGAGAAAGCTGATACGTTTGACTCTTTTCATGAGATTTGCCATCGTATTATGATTGAAAAGAATGAAAAGATCATTCGTGTTAGAAGTGATAGAGGTGGAGAATTCATAAATTCAAAATTTATTGATTTTTGCACTTCAAATGGAATCAAACATGAATTCTCGGCACCCTATACACCTCAGCAGAATGGTGTTGTTGAGCGCAAGAACAGGGTTGTTCAAGAGATGGCGCGTGTGATGCTTCATAGCCGGAATTTGCCGCTACATTTTTGGGCTGAAGCTGTGAACACCGCTGTCTATGTCATTAATAGAGTTTACTTGCGCCCAGGAACTTTAAATACGCCATATGAGCTGTGGTTTAGTAGAAAACCCAATATCAAATATTTTCGTGTCTTCGGGAGTCGATGTTACATTTTACGTGACCGTGAAAATCTTGGAAAGTTCGACTCTCGAAGTGATGAAGGGATCTTTCTGGGTTATTCTACGAATAGCAGAGCATATCGAGTATTTAACATTGAATCTAAGACGATCGTAGAATCCTTAAATGTTAAAGTAGATGAAGCTTTTCACTTTGAAACTGGAAAATCTACCCTCGATATCACTCTAGATGATGATTCTCCTGCTAGTGCATCTTCTCATAATAATACTTCCAATATTAATGATGCATCTAATGGTTCTTCTAGTTTATCTGATGTGCAGGAATCATCTCATAGATCTCCGAGTACTCCGCTTCAACAAACGTTACGAATCTCCAAGGATCATCCGGAATCGAATATTATTGGAGATCCACAAGAAGGAGTCAGAACTCGGAGGCAGTTGGTTTGTGGATTCGCTTGCTACATATCTTTAATCGAACCAAAGAACATAGATGAAGCTCTTCAGGATGACTACTGGATTAAAGCAATGCAGGAAGAGCTCCATCAATTTGAGCGAAACAAAGTCTGGGAATTAACGAAGCCTCCAAAGCAACACAATGTGATAGGTACCAAATGGATCTTCAAGAACAAGAAAAATGAGGATGGTACTATCATCAGGAACAAGGCACGATTAGTTGCTCAAGGCTACTCTCAAGTAAAAGGTATAGACTTTGACGAAACATTCGCCCCTGTAGCTAGACTCGAGTCCATTCGTATACTGTTTGCTATTGCTTGTCTTTTTAAAATCAAATTATTTCAAATGGACGTTAAGAGCGCATTTCTAAATGGGTTTTTAAATGAGGAAGTTTATGTGGCTCAACCGAAAGGTTTTGTAGATCATAAACAACCTAACCATGTTTTTCGTTTGAAAAAGGCTCTTTACGGTCTGAAACAAGCACCGCGAGCATGGTACGAAAGGTTAACAAAGCACCTTTTGGAGAAGGGCTATACTCGAGGGGGAGCTGATAGGACTCTCTTTGTGAAGCATTATCAAAACAATTTCATTGTAGCACAAATATATGTCGATGACATAGTATTTGGCGCAACAAGAGATAACGATGCTTCTAAATTCGCGGAGACCATGGAAAGCGAATTTGAGATGTCCATGATGGGCGAATTGACTTATTTTCTTGGATTGCAAATTAAACAAAATGATGAAGGTATTCACTTGAGTCAATCCAAGTATGCAATGGAGTTGGTCAAAAAGTTTGATCTAGAAAATTGTAAAGATTTTCCGACTCCAATGGGAACTAGCCACAAGGGACTTGGAAGTGAATCACATAGTGAGAATGTAGACGAGAAATTGTATCGAAGTATGATTGGAAGTCTACTTTACCTCACGGCTAGTCGCCCAGATATATCTTTTGGTGTTGGGATTTGCGCGAGATATCAATCAGCACCAAAGGAGGTTCACCTGAAAGCGGTGAAAAGGATCATCCGGTATATCAAAGGATCAATTAATTTCGGAATTTGGTATCCTATGGGAACAAGTTTGGATATTGTTGGATACTCAGATGCCGATTGGGCAGGATCAGTGGATGATCGGAAAAGCACGAGTGGTGCATGCTTCTATCTTGGCCATTGCCTTGTTGCATGGCACAGTAAAAAGCAGAATTGCATAGCACTCTCGTCTGCCGAAGCGGAATACATTTCAGCTGGAAGTTGCTCAACTCAACTCATTTGGATGAAAAGCGTACTGAGCGACTTCCGCATTTCAGCATCTTCGGTAACAATACTTTGTGACAACACTAGTGCTATTAACATTTCTAAAAACCCTGTGTTGCACTCTAGAACAAAACATATTGAACTTAGATATCATTTCCTTAGAGAGCTAGTTGAATCAAATACTCTTCAACTTTCATATATTTCAACTGAGGATCAATTAGCTGACATTCTAACAAAACCTTTGGATCAAAAACGTTTTATTCATTTACGAAAAGCAATTGGGATGCTTTCCTTGAAATAATCTTCTTTTTGAAATCTTTGCTTAGGATAGGTTTTGTATTTGTTTTTGTTTTGTTCATTATCTATGTTTGTACATAGGACATAAATTGAGCATAGATCATAATTGACTTTAATTGCATCTTTTCGCACATTTAGAAATTTATTATGCTTTTGCCATCATAATATTTCACTGTTGCAATGATCATTTATGTTAATTAATCATCTTCTAAAAGTGATCAAAGTCAATTTCTCTCTCTCTATGATCTCTTGGTATAGTCATTATCTTATTTGACTGCTTAGTCGAGTATGAAATCGAGATCAATATTTGGTTGAATACTTTATATCTTAAATAATTGATAGCCAATTGAGGGGGAGTCTTAGAAAAGGTAAAATGCTCAAAAGATGTGGAAAGAGTTACATCCCAATGAGGAGTGTGAAAACTACCACCACATGGAGGAAAGAGCTACCACCTCGGTCGTCCGAGTATTGTGTGCAGCTACCACATGTATACCAAGCATGGTTGTTCAAATTTTTGATTAAGTAAAATGCATGTTGAAATACTTGACTCTGTCAAATTTCAAGGTGGTATAAGGTGGGTTTTTTAATGAAAGATGCTCAAAGAGCCACTCTCTTCAACAGATGTCTAGATATATTATCTACTATATTTGGGATTTCAAACATCTATTGATCTTTGTATTTCATTTTCTTTACTGAATTGATGATTTGATAAAGGCATTACTCATAAGATCAAGTTAGATGTGATTGAAGGTGTTCAACTTTAAGGGATTTAATTCTTGTAAATTCTCGTTTCATTTTGGATATTATTGATAGATTTGGCTAATCTAATTCTTGTTGTATGAAATGATGATTTTTGTTTTAAAGTTGATACACATTTGGCTTACAACCTTTTTCTGGTTTTTCTTGAATTTCTCTGAAATTTTCTAAAGAAAAAGTTGGGGCCGATCCGGATCCCGAACGCAGGAATTCTTCTGCGGGCTGACGATCCGGATTGTATCTGCCGATCCGGATCCCGAACGCAGTTTTCTCACTGCGGGTAGCCGATCCGGATCGCAGTTATGAACTGATCCGGATCGCGGCTAGGTTTTATAAGGAACGAAAGGGGTTTTTGATTTCTTTACTCCAATCTTTTGTTCCAAAGTTTCCAGAGCCTCTCTCTCTAGATTTCATCCTTCCTGGAAGCTTTCAAACTCAGGTTCTTCAACTCCAAGTAAGTTTTATTGATCAAAATCTCGGTTTTTCACCGTTTTTCTCTTTTCCTCCTCAAACGTGATGAATTTCTTGGATCAACTTTGTTTGTGGATGGTTTTTGATCAAATTTCTTTTGAAATAAGAACTCTGGGTAGATTAGTTTTGATTATATGCTAGGTATTCTCCTGATTAACGGATTTTTAGGCTTCGATTTCTAAAATTCGGTTTTAGGGCATATAATAAGGATTTTCGAAAATCATGCAATTGATCTATTTTTAGAAGTCCTTTTGCAAAAACTAATTTGATTCTTAGCTTCTCTACATGATTATGATTGTCTAGGTACAATGTTTCAAATCTTTCAAATTAACAATTTTTCATGTGTTCTTGAGTTGGTCTTCACAGGATACATTTTTCACTAGTAATCAAAATGGTGATCACTTGGATTGTTTTCCTACTTGCGGCTATGGTACATACGAGAGACACTGTCAAGCCCAAGAGGGCTAAGAAGGCTAAGAAAGCGAAGAAAGCTAAAGATGATTCCGATACAGAATCTGAAACGGAATCAATTAATTGGGATGAACTGCAAGTTGAAGCAACGACTGTTCCGACTGCTTCAAAGGGAAAAGCACCTGCAGAAACATCAAAGGCTCCGCCCACTGCTGCTGAGAAAGGCAAAGCTCCAATGGAAGAAACTTCTGGGAAGACAAGAAGAAAAAGTGTTGCTCGCAAAAGAGGGAGTGCACAAGGAATCTCCATTGAGCAACCAGCTGATAGGCAAGCACCTCCTCAAGACTTTGTCAGCTCGGCTAGAATAAAGGATTTTGAAAACAGAGAATGCATTGGAGAAAGGCATGTTGATGTAAAAGCCTTAAAGCAGCGTTCTCAGACGTTTGGGACTTTGTTTGACCAGATAGGTCTTGCTTCCATTTGCGATTTCCCGGAGACCACTGGGTATTGTCTTCACTCAGTGAGGATGTTTTATCAGAATGCCTGCTATCTAGTTGATCAGGAAAGCGGGCGTCGGGATTTTCAAACATTAGTCAAGAATGTCAGAATCAAAGTAACGCCTCAGCTAATTGGTGAAGTACTAGGGATGGACGCCCGAGCCGATGGCACTCATTACCTGAAGAATCAAGCCTTCAACACCTACTCCTGGAGAGTGGTAGTTGATGGAATCTGTGTTCCAAATACTCGGTCGACAGGAAACTCCGTTTTCTCGAAAGAACTACGACCAGAGTACCGCATCTTAAACCTTATTGTTTGTTACAATGTTATTCCAAACATGAACACAAAGGTTCTTCGGTGGGAAAGAATGATATTCCTTTATCTACTTGGAAACCCCACAGCAGCAATGGGAGCTAACTTAAACATTCCCTACGTCATCTGGTCAAGGATGGCACGATATGTGGAGCAAGCTCATCCGTCAGAGAGACTACCTTATCCAATGATCATCATGCGCATTCTTCGCAAATTTAAAGCTGACACAAATGCGAGTTCCTATCTGCACAGTCTAGGAACGATCAATGACACAACAATTGTAAAGTCTCTTTCGACGAAGCCAGATGAACCTTTCATACCTCTTCACCGGCAACGAGAACAACGACAACAAGCAACAACCTCTGCACCGGCAGCAGCTCCTCCAGTCCAACCAGCACCACCATCACAACCAGCACCTCCGGCACAACAAGCACCGCAATCAACTTCTGATGATGATGCATCTGTTACCTCAATCTATAAAGAACAGCAAAGGCTCTCCAACGAGCAAGAACGTATATCAAATGAACTAATTGAGGTAAAGGAAGAAATAAAGAAGGTAAATAAGAATCAATCATCAATGAACAAGCGATTAAAGAAGATATTCCAAATCCTCGGCTGTATCAGTTCAGACGAGTCTGAATAATCCGTATCCTTCCAATTTCTGTTTATTATGCATATGTTTAAATCCTTCTTTTGTGCAGGTTTTTAAGTTTTAATTTGAGTCCTTAGTTCTCCAACTTGAACTGTTAACCATTCTCTCCACTTCTGTAATCTTTGGCTTTGTTTGTGACAAAAAGGGGGAGAGAGTTTAGAACAATGATATTGTGAAAATTGTGATTTTGTATACATCAAGGTAAGTATCACTTCAACTTCAACTTTGGTTTTTATCTTGTGATTGTTTGCATGTCTCGACTAACTATTCGACTAACTATTTGGGCATGTAATATGACTAACAAGTTGATGTTGGACTAACATTTTGTGACATTTGGTTTTTAATTGCATAGAAGATATGTTGGTTTTTGACTATGATTCTCTTACATATCTGAATTCTCAAATGTCATGATGATCAGATAAACTCTATCTCTGTACTAGGTTTTGTATGCTAAATATTCTTGAGGTATCTAACGATCTCTTTTTGTCAAGAATGATTTCTTTGTGCAGAGAGTACAGATGTCTAAGTCTAGAGTCTGTTTTAGGAGTTTATCTCATGTTTTTAAATTTTTGGATCTCCATTGTAAATTTTTGTTGTATGGTGATAGCAACAAAAATATCTTTTTGAATTTTCTTTAGTGGATCTGTGTTTTGTCACGAAACCGCCAAAGGGGGAGATTGTTACGGAATTTGAGTTGGCGTAGTTTCGTGAAAGTCTCAAGTCTTGAAGATTGAAGGTGAAGAAAGTTGGATCATTTAACTCAATCTCAAGAAAGAAGAATTCAAAAGGATCAGGTATGTTTAACTAAAGATTTTGTGTGATCCGAATACTTCTTGTAGTGTAGAAACACTTGGAAGAATCTTTCATTGCATAAAAATCAAAAACTGGACTTGGGACATGTTCAGGATCCGGATCAGGTTGTTCGATCCGGATCCCGAAGGTGGTTCGTTCATACACCAGTTCAATCCGGATCGTAGCCTCTCTTGATCCGGATCCCGAACACTGAGTTTACCATCTTCCTTGAACGATCCGGATCAGGCTTCGCAATCCGGATCCCGAACGTTGATGTTTGGTGAACTGTATGAACGATCCGGATCAAGCACTTCGATCCGGATCCCGAACCTTCGTTTTTCTGGAATTGCCTGACTCGTTACGACGATCCGGATCACAGCTAATCCGATCCGGATCGCCGTCCGTAAAATTTCCAGAAATGTTAGGTTTTTGATTCTTATCTCCTTCCTAGGGTTTCTAACCTATAAATAGACCCTATGACTCTTTTTCTAGGGGGGCCGAAAATCCAAATAGCCGTCATTTTCATATATCATCTTATACGGCTCTAGATCCACATATAGAGAAGAAAGGAAATCATTAGAGAATACTCTATGTTTCTTCATCTATATTGATTAGTTTGATTCTAGGTTTTCATACTCACATCTTGAGTTGAATCAAACTAATGAATACTTAGATGGTATTTCCGATCTATCTTTGATCTAAGTATTCGGCGGATCATCACCACCCAAAAACAACGATTTACCCCAAAAATCGGCGCGTGGATTCGCGTGTCCTTGTGGATTCAAGGTTCAACCGCTCTCGTGGATTCGGAGCGAGGCACGTTCGTGGATTCGAAGGGTGCTATTGGGTGAAGACCGTGGATTCGGTCGGACGTCGTGGATTCGACGTTGGACGCCGTGGATTCGGCGTTGGGCGCAGATCGTGGATTCGAGAAGCGTCGCGGAGCGAGCGGAGAAGATCCTCTAGGAGCGTATGGAAAAGGTTGAGTCGTAAGTGTGTACGGTAAATCACCTTGTACGTGTTTTAATTCTAGTGGATTTCTGCCGTGTTATCGGTCCCGTGGTTTTTTACTCCGGTGATGGAGTTTTCCACGTAAAAATCTTGCGTATTATTTTTATTTCCGCATTGGGTTTTTATCGCAACGATTTTTGAGTGTTTATACGTTTACACCTATTCACCCCCCTCTAGGTGTTTTTTCCCCTATTTAGATCCTTATTACATATAACCCAACACTGGAGACCTGTCGGTGAAGCTCCCGGTCGTAGCTGGGAAGTAGTAGGAACAGTCACTAAGTAGGTGCCACAGCTGTCCCCGAGGGGCACGCAACTTGAATGTGCCCAGGCTGTCCACACCCATAGCAGCGACCCCACCGCTGGTCGCAGGTGCCGGAAGATGCTGACCTCCACAGAAAATACAACTGCTGGGAGCCTGCAATGGTCATGTCTGCCGCTGCTGCTGAGATCTCTGCTGGGGTGCGATAGAGGCCAACGCTGAAGAAGGTGGTACCGAAAGGGGGCACGAAGCTCGAACGTGGCCAGACTGTCCACATCGAAAGCATCGACCCCGCCTCAAGTCACAAGTACCTGAGGGATGCCGTCCTCTACAGAAAACACACCTGTCGCGAAACCGTGGCCGTCTAGAAGAACTGGCCTGTCTAACAACATCCGGGGCTGGGCGTTTCCTCTCTAAACGCTGCTCTGAAGCTGTCACGCCCCGGGGTCGAAACTGCGACCCGGGCTCGCTAACAGATCCGCCATCTGTACGGAAACTGCCGTACAGACGAAGCGTCTAACCTGCAAAGACAGAACTACAGCTACACAGATATCAGAGCGGATAAGAAAGCTGTACTATAAAATTTCACTACAACAAAGCTGCAACAACACATAGCCTATCTCCCAAAACAAGAAGATACAAATAGAAGTCCGCCTATACAACATCTACAAATCCAAATGGGAGATAGCTAAACAGGAATATAACCAAACATAATCAACTCCCACAGACTGGGATGGTACATCTACCTCACTCTAAAGTAACAATGCTGGTAGGGAACTATCACACGACTCCCTGTCCTCGGTCCATCCCGTCAAGCCCGGCAGGAACCGAAGAAAGCCTCAGCAACCTGTCACCGACAGAGGGTGTGAGAACTACATCCTACAGTAGTTCTCAGTGGGCACCGTCTCCAAGAACCACGGTCTGCCCACTAAGTTACTAGAGGCATAAGATAACAGAAAAGATTGTGATACTGAAAAATAAGCTGGAAAAGAATCTACAGCTATCATGCCTCTATCTACTATGCTCAACAGGAAGGGAATATGGATGATGGTATGCAGCCACTCACTGCTGACAATATGTCACAAGTACTATGCTCAAGAAACTCTACTATGACACATGCTATGCCATCACTCTCTCAGTGTCACCGAATCCCAACGACTGCCTCATAGGGCCCAGTCAAGTCAAGCATGCGCCCCCTGGTGTATCAACCAGGTGTCCAATCGGACTATCTCAATCTCTCACAAAGTGACCCCATGGTAGCTCGGCCAGGGTATCAAGCGACCTCTAGTATATGAACTAGGCGCATCATCGCAGCCTCGTCAGGCTCGGTATCATCATCGCAGCCTCATCAGGCTCGGAATCATCAACGCACCCGGGGCGTAGCTCGAGGGGTGCGACCCCACCGAACTCAAGTATCACAACTGAATCGCTGTCTCACAAGTGGCTCCTGCAGGCTATAGTCCACGATCAAACAGATCGGTATCTCGATGCTCAAAGCACAACTCGGTCGGAGAACCCTCCACGACTCAATCTCACAACACTGACCCACTCAACGAAAGTACTACACAGCTGGGACCACCGTCTCTCCCAACGGCTCCCACAACAACACCCCACTGAACTCAACACACAAACTCACGGCCGGAGATGCTCCACAGCCAGATCTGCGAAGGGTCCGAAACCCCGGAGACTAACACCTACGTCCCCAAGAAAGAAAACAGCCCTTAGAACCCAGATCACTCGAATCCGCTCGGGTAGATAAGTTTATAAGAAACCATGTCATTTATTTCAGAAAACCATTCGATCTGAGAGAAATCCATCTTTTTAATGATTTTTAGTCTTTTAGAAAAATCCCTTTGAAAACAAGTTTTATGCCCAAACCTCAAAGAGCTAATGCCTCGTCCTATCAAACAAGAACAGACTTAGGCGACTTTGCGAGGCTTGGAAGAAACATTGTCTGACCAAAATCATGTATTCGTCCAAAAAGGTTCTGGGTTCAAGGTCCTGCTAACACACGTGCACCACGATAACAACATGGCGGTGACGAGAAGAACAGCGAAAAGAGAAAACCCCCGGACCACCGTTTATCTGAAACGGTTCCCCAAAACACTACACTGGCCTAATCCAGCCACCAGACACCACTCGGCCCCCCGGCCCGAGTGCAACACCCGTCCCACAACACTCTGACCATTCATCCCACTACCCGGGCGAGGAAACTCTATGTCCAGAAGGATATGCACTGTGTGGGATGTCTAAAACACAAAAGAACCTAGCCCAGATTAAGGTTCTCTATTGGTCTGGTCAACACATGCACATATGACGGGGGTGCTAGTTAAGTTCCAAGAAATACTTAAACTAGCATGCAATCCTATCACAATAGAATTAGAAGGAAGTCCGTAGACTTGGAGAGAAAAACCAACCCACCTCAGCTCGCCACCAATTGCTTGTCGACACTTGCAATTGGCTCAGCGGGATTACCTTGCCTCCACGAGGTCCGCACGCAAATCGGGCACGCTGTGTCCAACCACAAGACCGCGCTCTCAGCGAATGTCCCGAAACAAACCGCGGCCCAACGCGGCGGAGAAAACCCACAACCGCCCCCGGCGGAAGCTAAAAACAGCACTGCAACCGCCAGGAAGGAAGAAATCACAAAATCAGTCAAACGTTCGAAACGAGCATCCGACGGCGAAAAAACAGCCTCCGTCGGCGAAAACAGCGCCCGACGGCGAAAAAAACAGCCTCCAGCGGCGAAACAGCGCGCGACGGCGAAAAAAAAAACTGGCGTCAACTCGGGCGAAAAACTGCCCCACGGCGAAAAACGCATCGCGGCGGCGAAACTGCTCCTCGGCGTGAAAAACTTGCGCCCTACGGCGAAAAAAACGGCGAAAACGCCGCGGCGAAAAACTACTTCCATCGGCGAAAAATGCCTATAACTGCTTGCGAAAACAGCCTCGCGAAAATCTGCAAAACACAGCCGACGGAGAAGACGACGCCCGACGGCGAAAAACAGCGACGGCAACGCAAACCGAGGTGACGACCGCTGTTCCGTGGATCAACGCGCGCGTCGAAAAAACAACGCCTGCCGTGCGACAGGGAGGCCCGCCGCGCGGCGCCAAACCAGGTCGCGCCGCGCAGCGACCTGCTGCGCGGTGCACAGAGCGCGCTGCGCACGAGGCGCCCAGCGGCGCTGTCGGCCGCGCCCATCGGCGCTGCGCGCGCAGCCCAG
>JAQNDB010001561.1:0-47994 GCA_029204045.2 Tillandsia leiboldiana
TTTCCGCATTCCTAGTTTCACGCTTTTCGAGGAGTTCTTCCATGTACTGAGGAACCTTGTTTGATGTGGATTTTTTAGGACAGCGGATTGATGGAATTTTATCTCCGCTCTCGGACTCGGATTGAGACGCTCTTGTACACTGTTTCATCTAATAGACGCGAGGCTCCTCATAGTCTGTTTCTTGAATTTGGCACACCTCCCGAGGTATACATTTGCCTTTTTATCTGTACAAGATTTACATTGTTTGGTTTAGGGATGTGCGGACGTCTACTGTGGAATTTGTAACTGGGGCCTACTTCGGGTGCAGCACGGATTTGAGAACGTGGTACCCGTTTCGAAGGTTCGACGCGGAGGATTCAGTCCGACTGTGGTCTTTTTATTGGAATTTTTGGGTTTGTTTTAGTTGTAGGTGGAAAATTTCGCATAACAGGCTTGTTCAGAAGAATTTGTACAACTTGAATTTTTTTTGGAATTAAGTGTAAACTTTGGACTGTATGTTGTACAGGAAGGGTGCTCAGGGATTGTGGACTGAGGATTATTGTGAGGGTTTGGTGTTCTGGGTGTTTTCGCGGTTGGATCTGAACAGTTAGCCCTCAGGTGGGTGGCTTCGCTTTCAGGATCTATGACTGTGTGCTAATTCTATTGTTATAGAATCATGCATGATAGTGTTTGGACTTGGTAGATGCTAGAATTTGGATGTTATATTCCTTGTATTATCTGAGGATCTATGATCTCTTCTTGCTTCCTACCACTGTTAAATATTGTTATCTGGAACCTGACCTAGACCCACGTCATATGTTCCTGTGTAACCAGACCAGTAGAAACCCTCACTTGTGTACGGAATTTGAGTTGGCGTATTTCGTGAATTCGGTTAAGTCTTGAAGATTGAAGATAAAGAAGGTTGGATCATATAACTCAATCTCAAGAAAGAAGAATTCAAAAGGATCAGGTATGTTTAACTAATTATTTTTGGTGATCCGAATACTTCTTATAGTGTAGAAACACTTGGATGAATTTTTAATTGCATAAAAATCAAAAACTGGACATGGGACATGTTCAGGATCCGGATCAGACATTCCAATCCGGATCCCGAAGGGTGTTAGTTCATACGCAAATTCAATCCGGATCCAAGCCCTTTTCTGATCCGGATCCCGAACATGGGTTTTTGGCTGAATTGTATGAACGATCCGGATCAGGCACTTCGATCCGGATCCCGAACCTTTGTTTTTCTGGAAACTGTCTGTCTCGTTACTGCAATCCGGATCGCCGAAATCCGATCCGGATCGTCGTCCTGAAAAATTCCAGAAAAGGTTAGTTTTTGATTCTTCTTCTCTTCCAATGGTTTCTAACCTATAAATAGACCCTATGATTCATCTTTTAGGGTAATGAAAAATACGACCGAAATAGAAAAATCCACATATAGAGAAGAAAGGAAATACTAGATTTAATTCTATGTTTCTTCATCTATATTATTAATTTGATTCTAGGTTTTCAAACTCAGATTTTGAGTAGAATCAAATTAATGAATACTTAGATGGTATTTCGATCTATTTCTAATCTAAGTATTCGGCGGATCATCACCACCCAAAAACAACGATTTCCCAAAATCGGCGCGTGGACTCGCGTGGCCTTGTGGATTCAAGGTGCTACCGCTCTCGTGGATTCGGAGCGAGGTACGTTCGTGGATTCGAGACGTGCTACTGGGTGAAGACCGTGGATTCGGTCGGACGTCGTGGACTCGACGTTGGACGCCGTGGATTCGGCGTTGGACGCAGATCGTGGATTCGAGAAGCGTTGCGGAGCGAGCGGAGAAGATCAACTAGGAGCGTATGGAAAAGGTTGAGTCGTCTGTGAGTACGGTATATCACCTTGTACGTGTTTAATTCTAGTGGATTTCACCGTGTTATCGGTCCCGTGGTTTTTTACTCCGGTTTGGAGTTTTCCACGTAAAAATCTCTGCGTGTTATTTATTTTTCCGCATTGGGTTTTATATCGCAAAGATTTTTGAGTGTTTATTGTTTACACCTATTCACCCCCTCTAGGTGTTTTTTCCCCTATTTAGATCCAATTATACATAACCCAACAAGTGGTATCAGAGCGGGAATAGGGTTGTAAACAATGGTTGAAGGTGGAAACATCAACAGACCTCCGTTCTTCGATGGAACAAATTATGCGTACTGGAAAGTACGGATGAAAGCCTTTTTAATTTCCATCGACGAACGGGTGTGGCAATCAATTGAATTAGGATGGTCTAATCCAACTGAAATTATTGCTGATGTTCGCACCATCAAACCTAGGTCGAAATGGACCAAGGAAGAGATAGATTTTCTTCTTACAATGGCAAAGGGATTAATGCTCTATTTAATGCTTTGTCTCAAACTGAGTTCTCTCGCGTCTCGGCATGTGAGACTGCGAAAGAAATCTGGGATGTTCTTCAAGTTACACATGAGGGAACTAACCTTGTGAAGATTCAAAATGCAAATGCTTACGAGCAAGTTTGACTCTATTTTCATGGCAGAAAATGAATCTTTCACAGACTATTACACACGATTGCAAGACATCGTAAACTCATGTGCTAACTTGGGAGAGAAGATTCCAGAATTTAAAGTTGTAAGAAAAATATTAAGAACTCTTCCTGAAAGATTTCGATCCAAGGTTACGGCCATTGAAACTATTAAACACCCGGACGAAATCCGTGTAGAAGAATTAGTTGGTTCATTACAAACTTATGAAATGACATTTCCTACTAACTATTCTTCTGGAAAAGCATCCTCTTCTAAGTCTTCAGGTTTAGCATTGAAAACAACAAAAGAAGAAGACGCGGATTCATCCTCCTCAGACGATGACGAGAACCTATCTATGGAGGACTTTGAGAAGCAGCTCGCTCTCTTGACAAGAAGATTTCGCCGAAACTTTCGAAGGGGTAATTCAAGCAAAACTCCATCCTTCGTAAAGTCGAAGAAAGGCAAAGGTTCTTCAAGTTACAAGTCAAGAAAGCAAGAGGGTTTTTCTAAGGATAAGAAAAGCTCAGAAGGACAAGTCCAATGCTTCAAGTGCCGAGGATACGGCCATATCTCAACGGAGTGTCCAATAAGAATCCGTCAAAGAAGAAAGCGATGCAAGCCGTCACTTGGGATGACACCTCATCGTCAAATGAGTCATCGTCAAGTGATGAAGAAGATAACGCAACGGCGTTCCACGCGTCCACATCTTCACCCTTCATGTGCTTAATGGCAAGTACATCCGAGTCATTGTCCAACTCCACTGTTGAAAAAATTGCAACGGACGATGAATCGGATAATTCGGAAGGTGAAGACTTTGCTCTTGCCTACCATAAGCTTTTGAGGGATTCAAAGAAACTGGCAAAGCAAAACAAGAGTTTGAGAGGGAGATTGCAGGATCTCGAAGAAGAAGCAAAAAGGGCATCTTCTCTCTCAAACGCTCTTGAAGTGGAAAGGGATAATCTGATTAAAATAAATGTTTCCCTTCAAGAGTCCAATGAGCAATTCGAGAAGAATTATGTAGATATGGTGAACAAAGCGAATTACTTCTTGAAGCTCAACGGCGAGGCTCGACAGGAAAAATTGGAAATGACAGAGACCATTCTCCAACTCAAGGATGACTTACAGCGATTTTCATCAGGAAGGAGTAAGTTGGATAAGCTTCTTGGTCTTGGTCAATCAAACAATTCGGCCTCGGATACAATCGAACTGAAGACAATTTTAGTTCGGTTGGGACAGTCTTTGTGCCCCAGTCGGTATCTCCTCCTCCGACACCGGAATTGACGACAAACAACGACAACAAACCTACTTCCCCCTCTTCGGAATCGTCAAGCACCAAGGTATGTTTTCGTTGTGGTATTGCAGGGCACATAAGGAGAAATTGCAAGATGGGAGCCAAACGCTCAACTCAAGCACTTCTTGCAACGACTACCAAAAGGGTGATTCCTCGGAAATCAAATGCAAATTATTCGAAGGAAAAGAGCCTCGGTAGTTCATCAAACAAGACGACGACGTCAAGGAAAAGCGATGGATCAAACAAGACGCTTTCACCAAAGGTATCAACTTCACAATCATTTCCGACGTACACCAAAACTCGAAAGGTTTGGGTACGCAAAGGTGAAATCTTCCCTTGTCTTGTTACAAATATTTCCTTGCATGCATATGATAATTCGTCTTGGTATCTGGATAGCGGTTGTTCCCGTCACATGACCGGTGACAAAAACTGCTTTCAAAATTTTGAGAAAATCTCCGGAGGACTTGTAGTTTTCGGAGACGGTCAGTCTTCCAAAATTGTTGGAAAAGGAACAGTAGCTATTCCAGATGGCCCGATTCTGAATAATGTGTTATTTGTTGATGGCCTTAAGACTAACCTCATAAGTATCAGTCAACTTTGTGACAATGGTTTTTCAGTTAATTTTTCATCTGTTGAATGCATTGTAACTGATAAGGACCATGTTTTCTTTTTAAAGGGGGTTAGATCTGAAAACAATTGTTATGTTGTTCCCAATAAAATTTCTGAAAATTGTAACTTAGCCTCTTTGAATAATGAAACACTTTGGCATGAAAGGCTAGGTCACATAAATTTTAAGGAACTTGCTAGAATTTCAAACAAAGACGTGGTCAAGGGGGTTCCAAAACTTTCACTTAAACAAAACATTGTGTGTGGTGGTTGTCAAAAGGGAAAACAATCCAGGACTGCACACAAGAACTTGAACCACGTTGGTACTAAACGGCCCTTAGAATTATTGCATATGGATCTTATGGGGCCGACACGTCAACCATCCTTGGGAGGTAAATGGTATATTTTCTTATTGGTTGATGATTTCTCTAGATACTCATGGGTAGCATTTTTAAAAGAGAAAGCTGATACTTTTGATTCTTTTCACGAGATTTGCCTTCGTATTATGATTGAAAAGAATGAAAAGATCATTCGTGTTAGAAGTGATAGAGGTGGAGAATTCATAAATTCTAAATTCATTGATTTTTGCACTTCCAATGGCATTAAACATGAATTCTCAGCACCCTATACACCTCAACAGAATGGTGTAGTCGAGCGCAAAATAGGGTTGTACAAGAGATGGCACGTGTTATGCTTCATAGTCGGAATTTACCGTTATATTTTTGGGCTGAAGCTGTGAACACTGCAATCTATGTTATAATTGAGTTTATTTGCGCCCAGGAACTTCAAATACACCATATGAACTATGGTTTTGTAGAAAACCAAACATCAAATACTTTTCGTATCTTTGAGAGTGGTGTTACATTTTACGTGACCGCGAAAATCTTGGAAATTGACTCTCGAAGTGACGAACAGGGATTTTCAATGGGTTATTCTACAAATAGTAGAGCATATCGGGTATTTAACTTGGAAATATAAAACGATTGTAGAATCCATAAATGTTAAAGTAGACGAAGCTTTCCACTTTGCATCTGATAAATTCTACCCCTGATATCTCTCTTGATGATGATACTCCTGTAATGCATCTTCTCATGATAATACTTCCAATATTAATGATGCATCTAATGGTTCTTCAAGTTTTATCTGCATGTGCAGGAATAATCTCATGTACTCCGAGTACTCTTCCCCCATTACCTCAAACGTTACGGCATCTCCAAGGTATCATCCTGAATCAATACCCAATTAATTGGAGACCCCACAAGAAGGAGTCAGAAACTCGGAGGCAGTTGGTTTGTGGATTCGCTTGTTACGTTTCCATGATCGAACCAACAGAACAGTTGATGAAGGCTCCTTACAGGATGACTACTGGATTGAAGCAATGCAGGAAGAGCTCCATCAGTTTGAGACGAAAACAAAGTCTGGGAATTAACGACGATCCCCTCCGCAAGCAACACAATGTGATCGGTACTAAATGGATTTTTAAGAACAAGAAAAATAAGGATGGTACCATCATCAGGAACAAAGCACGTTTAGTTGCTCAAGGCTACTCTCAAATAGAAGGTATAGACTTTGATGAAACGTTCGCCCCTGTAGCTAGACTCGAGTCGATTTGTAACTTATTCGCTATTGCTTGTCACTTTAAAATAAAACTCTTTCAAATGGATGTTAAGAGCACATTTTTAAATGGGTTTTTAAATGAGGAAGTTTATGTGGCTCAAACCGAAAGGTTTTGTAGACTGTAAACTACCTAACCATGTTTTTTTGTTTGAAAAAGGCTCTTTACGGTTTAAAACAAGCACCGCGAGCGTGGTACGAAAGGTTGACAAAGCACCTTTTGGAAAAGGGCTATACTCGAGGGGGGAGCAGACAGGACTCTCCTTGTGAAGCATTATCAGGATAACTTCATTGTCGCACAAATCTATGTCGATGACATTGTATTTGGAACAACAAAGCATAATGATGCTTCTAAGTTCGCAGAAACCATGGAAAGCGAATTTGAGATGTCTATGATGGGCGAACTGACATACTTTCTTGGATTGCAAGTGAAACAAAATGGTGAAGGCATCCATCTGTGTCAATCCAAGTATGCAAAGGAGTTGGTAAAGAAATTCGGATTAGAAGATTCTAAAGATTTTCCTACTCCTATGGGAACTAGCAATAAGGGATTAGGAAGTGAATCTCTTAGTGATAGTGGTAGACGAGAAACTCTATCGAAGTATGATTGGAAGTCTACTCTACCTCACAGCTAGTCACCCGGAGATATCCTTTAGTGTTGGGATCTGCGCGAGATATCAGTCAGCACCAAAGGAGAATCACCTGAAAGCGGTGAAACGGATCATTCGGTACGTCAAAGGAACTGTAAACTTCGGAATTTGGTATCCTATGGCAACAAGTCTTGACATTATAGGATATTCAGATGCCGATTGGGCAGGATCAGTGGATGATCGGAAAAGTACGAGTGGTGCATGTTTTTATTTTGGCCATTGTCTTGTTGCATGGCATAGTAAAAAGCAAAACTGCATTGCACTCTCGGCTGCCGAAGCGGAATATATCTCTGTGGGTAGTTGTTCAACTCAACTCATTTGGATGAAAAGCGTGTTGAGCGACTTCCGGATTTCAGCAACTTCGGTAACTGTTTTATGTGACAACACTAGTGCTATAAACATTTCAAAAACCCTGTGTTGCACTCAAGAACAAAACACATTGAACTTAGATATCATTTTCTTAGAGGTGCTAGTTGAATCAAATATTCTTCAAATTTCCTACATTTCAACTGAAGATCAATTAGCTGACATTTTAACAAAACCTTTGGATCAAAAACGTTTATTCATTTGCGTAAAGCAATTGGAATGCTTTCCTTGAAATAACCTCTTTTGAAACTTTTGCTTAGGTTAGGTTTTGTTTTTGTGTTTTTGTTCATTATCTATGCTTAAACATAGAACATTAATTGAGCATTAGTTTTATTGACTTTAACTGCATCCTTTTATACGTTTAGAACTTATTATGCTTTAGATATCATAATATTTCATTTGATGCAATGATCATTTATGTCAATTAAATCATCTTTGTTTTGATCAAAGTCAATTTCTCTCTCAATGATCTCTTGGTATAGTTTTTATCTTATTTGACTATTTAGTCGAGTATGAAATCGAGATCAATATTTGGTTGAATACTTTATATCTTAAATAATTGATAGCCAATTGAGGGGGAGTCAAAGAAATGTAATATGCTCAAAAGATGTGGAAAGAGTTACATCCCAATGAGGAGTGTGAAAACTACCACCACATGGAGGAAAGAGCTACCACCTCGGTCGTACGAGTACTGTGCGCAGCTACCACATGTATACCAAGCAAGGTTTTTCAAGTTTGATTAAATAAAATGCATGTTGAAATACTTGACTTTGTCAAAATTTCAAGGTGGTATAAGGTGGGAATTTTAATGAAAGATGCTCAAAGAGCCACTCTCTTCAATAAATTGACTAGATACATTATCTAACTTATCTGGGATTTCAGACATCTATTGATCTTGATATTTCATTTTCTTTACCAAATTGATGATTTGATAAAGGCATTACTCATAAGATCAAGTTAGATGTAATTGAAGTTGTTCAACTTTAAGGGATTTAACTTTTATAAATTTTCGTTTCATTTGTTTGATGTTATTGATAGATTTGGCATAATCTATTTCTTAATGTATGAAACGATGATTTTCATTTAACGTTGATACACAAAAGTGCTTACATACTTTTTCTGGATTTTGTGGAATTTTTCTAAATTTTTCTGAAGAAAAAGTTGGAGCCGATCCGGATTGGACATGCCGATCCGGATCCCGAACGCAGGTATTTTCTGCGGGTAGCCGATCCGGATTGGATTCACGAACTGATCCGGATCGCGGCTAGGGTTTTATTTAGAACAAAAGGAGTTTGATTTCTTTTTACTTCAATCTTTTGTTCCAAAGTCTCCAGAGCTTCTCTCTCTAGAATTCATCCATCTTGGAAGCTTACAAACTCAAGTTCTTCGATTCTAAGTAAGTTTTATTGATCAAAATCTCGGTTTTTCACAGTTTTTCATATTCTTCCTCAAAACGTGATGAAATTTCTGTATCTTTTTCGTTTTGGATTAGTTTTTGATCAAATTTCTTTTGAAATAAGAACTCTGGGAAGATTAGTTTTGATTATATGCTAGGTATTCTCATGATAAACGGATTTTGGCCTTCGATTTCAACAAATTCGGTTTTAGGGCATATAATGGGAATTTTCGAAATCATGTGATTGATCTATTTTTAAAATTCTTTTAGCAAAACTAATTTGATTCCTAGTCTCTCTACACGATAATGATTGTTTGGATACAATCTTTCAAATTTTTGAAAATTGACAATTTTTCGTGTTCTTGAGTAATTGTTCGCAGGACTTTAAATCTATTAAGCACTTGCATCAATGGCGTTTGCATGGATAATCTTCCTTCTGGTTGCAATGGTGCACACACGTAATGTCACGCCCCGGGGTCGAAACTGCGACCCGGGCTCGCCAACAGATCCGCCATCTGTACGGAAACTGCCGTACAGACGAAGCGTCTACCCTGCAAGTCAGATCTATAGCTATAATGTATCAGAGCTGAAAGAAAACCAAATAGCTACAGAAATCCACTGAACATCTGATATAATAAAAATCTCGATACAAGGTCTCTCAGCTACAAAAGTACAAGAATCCTCACTGATCTCTCAGAATGTCCAGTACAAAAGTGGAGTCATAAAATACCCAAGGTACATCTACCTCTGACTCTCAGTGCTGGTAAGGAACTAAACGGCCACGTCCTCACCTCGATCAGCTGCCTCCGCGCGAACCAAGCCGGAACAGCTACCACAGGAACCTGTCACCGCAGCGGGTGTGAGAACTACTGCAAAGGTAGTTCCCAGTGGGTACCGTCTCAATATCCACGGTATGCCCACTAAGTCTACTGGAGGCACAACAGACAGGTATGCAGATAGATAGATAGATAAAAGCTGAAAGCAGGAAAGGAACTACAACTAGCATATACTACATCATGCTCAAGAAAACTCAACTCTGATCCTGCTATGCATACACCCTCACTACTAACATGCCTCAAGTATCATGCTCAAAGGAAAAACTCATCTAGGAACATGCTATGAAACTCACTCACACATATCACCCAATCCCAATGACTGTCCCTCTTTGGACCAGTCAAACAAGCCTGCGCTCATCTACTGCCGCGCGTCCCGTAGGAACGGACTTACGTAGGCATCCACTGCCGCACATCCCGGAGGAACGGACTTACGTAGGGTGTCCCTCTAGGACCATCTCAGTAATCACATCGCAGCCTCGTCAGGCTCGGTATCATCATCGCACCCGGGGCGTAGCTCGAGGGGAGCGACCCCACCGAACTCAAGTATCTCAAGTATCTCAAGTATCTCAAAACTGGCATAAAAAGCCAGGCTCAGCAGGCTATAATCCACGATCAAACAGATCGGATCTCAATGCTCAACTAGCATAACTCAGTCGGAGGAAGACTCCACGACTCGAACAGAAAAGCCCAAACACTCTCACAGCTATGTCGGAGAACCCTCAACGACTCAAGGCTAAAATACACGATCAAACAGATCGGATCTCAATGCTCAACAAGCATACTCAGTCGTAGAAAGACTCCACGACTCGAACAGGAAAGCCCAACACTCTCACAGCTATGTCGGAGAACCCTCAACGACTCAATCTGATAATGCACGCCCCGTGGCTGAGTCGGGAAACCTCCACGACTCGATCTGCCAGAGCCCCCAAAACTCTCAAGGCTAAGTGGGAGAACCATCTCCACCACTAAATCAGAACACGACCCATGATCTAGAGTAACCCAATCAGGGAATACATCCTCAATACCCCGCGAACTCAAGTATCTCAAAACTCTCTCATGACACTAGAAAGTCATCTCATAATGCTCTAAAAATCCACTCGGCCCTCTGGCACGAGAACACATGCATCCTGAACCTACTCAACCCCTCGGGAAGATCTCAATGTTTTAAAACTATTTTCAAAACCCAGTTTTCCTTAAAACAGTTCCGACGATTTTTAAAACGGTTCAGATGCCAATATAAAGCCAACTAAACATGCAGTCTAGTGTCAAATCACTTCTAGATCATGCTAAAAATATCTGGGGCTTGCAATTGTATTCCTACAATTTTCTAGGCAACTATCAGATTTACCAGCTATGCAAATAATTAAGCTAAACATGATCAACATGCATTCAAATAGCTTTAGAGGGCATTCCACACATCTTGAAGAAATTCCAACCCACCTCAAATGCTTTCCGAAGGCCGCGCCGAAATCGGTGAAGAAACGGACGAAAAACTGATGAAACTGCACTGCGCCTCTCACGCGCGCGCGCGCCGCCGCGCGTCGGAAAAATCCACGGAGCTCCGATCAATCCTCTATCACACTCCCAAAGGTCCCAGCATGCCTCTGCTCAGCTCAAAAGGGTCCCTCACACTCGCGCATGGAGCAGACAAAACCTCGGATTTGCGCAGTAACCTCCCTGCTTGCACCCGAGAGCACAGGGAGAGAGGGAGAGAAAGGATGGAAATTAGCTCAAAATCCCAATCAATTCCATCAATAAAACCCAAGAGGAGAACAAACAAATCCAAATCCATAATCTCCAACAATTAAATTACCTCAATTGCTCCTCGCCAGCGCGCGTTGACCGGGTCAACTCCCACAATGCAAGAAGCTTACAGACCCTTCTCTTCTCCTTCTACTTCTTCCTCTTCTTTCTCTTCTCTGGCAGCAAGAAATGGAGGAGGATGAAGATGATGTAGGGTGGAAGAGAGAGAGGGGGACAAGGTGTATAAATCATGCCTGGGGTGGTTGGAACAGAAGAAAGACCCATACCTCAGTTCACTGTGCAATTCGGACTAAAACAGGGCACTTCCTGTGCTTGTGTACCGGTACCACCCACTTGGTACCGGTACACGGGCCCTGGTTCCGGAACCAAATGGCTGGTTCCGGAACCAAGCCACCCAAAAGCTCCAGAACAGCCCGAAAATCTCTGAAATCGCCCCGTCAACTCACTTTCTTGCCTCGGGACCTCTGCATCGCCCCGCAACCAACCGAACACCTCTGTAAACTCATAATACACATGTCCCAAGGGATCAACTCACATCAAACCCATCCATGAATCCGATGCTCGGCCCGCAAGCTCTCAAGCCGACGCCAACTCACTTTTCTAACAAAAAGCTTCTGCGTCGCTCCGGGACCACCCGAACCATCCTGTAAACGAAATCAGAACCTGCTGAAGGTATTTCCACAATACCACGCTGCCACGTGGAGTCGGCACACTGCCCGAAGCTCCGGTACTCTACACGTAAGACTATAAAAGACGAACAAGATGAATCAAGTCAAGAAGAGACAAGGAAAGTGTGTCAAAATAATTCAGAATCAGATGAAGAAGATTGGGAGGAAATCTGTAAACAAGCACAACAAGCTGTTGATAAAGAAGACAGGTTGTACTTAAAGAGCAAAAAGCTGACGAAATCTTCCTCAACAACCAAGCAGTACACTAGGCGAAAGAATTCACGGGGC
The DNA here is from genome assembly GCA_029204045.2 of Tillandsia leiboldiana. NCBI lineage: Eukaryota > Viridiplantae > Streptophyta > Magnoliopsida > Poales > Bromeliaceae > Tillandsia > Tillandsia leiboldiana. The sequence goes on from JAQNDB010001561.1 coordinate 11,984, forward strand.
ACTGGAATTCAGATAGATGAACCTTTCACCAGAGCTCGCTCTCTCCCTAGAGAATCTCCATGGAATGAAGGTCAAAGTGCACCATTTGCATCTACACTGCATCCCTCAACGTCCTGGAGACACTCTGCAAAAGCGAATGTATGGTCCTCCATTCGACAAGAACAGCGGAGATTGTCTACTGAACAAGACAGTTTGTCCACAAACCTCCAACAGATTATCTCCGAGCAACACAAGATGAAAAGAAAGTGTTCCACAATATCAAAATTGCTTAAAGCAATTTTGAAGAAGTTGGATTGTAGCAATCCCACCAGTTCTGACTCGGGATGATCTAACCTCAGACTCTAACTTTTCTTTTCTTTTGCAGGTTGTTAGTTTTAGTTTTTAATTCTTGTTTAGTTTTTGTTCTCAAACTTTTGGTTCTCGAACTTTTTAACTCTCCTTACTATTTTTGTAATTTTGGCTAACTTTGTGACAAAAAGGGGGAGAGAATATTAGAACAGAAACAATGAAACTATGATCGATTGACCAGTTGTGAACCATGAAGGTAAGTATAACTTCAACTTTTGGGTTTTCTTTTGTGATTGCATGCATGCCTCGACTAACTATTCGATTAACTATTTGGGCATGTAATATAACTAACAAGTTGATGTTGACTAACAATTTTGTGACATTTGGATTTTGAATGCATAGAAGATATGTTGGTTTTTAACTATGATCCAATTACATATCTGAATGTATAAATGTCATGGTAAGTATAAATGAGTATAAACTTCATCTCTGTGTGTGATTTTTGAATGACATAAAATTCTTGAGGTATCTAACGATTTCTTTTGTCAAGAATGATTTCTTTTGCAGAGAGCACAGATGTCTAAGTCCAGAGTCTGTTTTAGGAGTTTAACTCATGTATCTATGTTTATTTGGATCTCATTGTAAATTTTTGTTGTATGGTGATATCAACAAAAATATCTTTTTAAATTTTCTTGAGTGGATTTGTGTTTTGTCACGAAACCGCCAAAGGGGGAGATTGTTACGGAATTTGAGTTGGCGTATTTCGTGAATTCGGTTAAGTCTTGAAGATTGAAGATAAAGAAGGTTGGATCTTATAACTCAATCTCAAGAAAGAAGAATTCAAAAGGATCAGGTATGTTTAACTAATTATTTTTGGTGATCCGAATACTTCTTATAGTGTAGAAATACTTGGATGAATTTTTAATTGCATATAAATCAAAAACTGGACATGGGACATGTTCAGGATCCGGATCAGACAATCCGATCCGGATCCCGAAGTGTGTTAGTTCATACGCAAATTCAATCCGGATCGTAGCCTCTTTTGATCCGGATCCCGAACACTGGTTTTTACCGTAATATATGAACGATCCGGATCAGGCATTTCAATCCGGATCCCGAACATTGGTGTTTGGTGAATTGTATGAACGATCCGGATCAGGCACTTCGATCCGGATCCCGAACCTTTGTTTTTCTGGAAACTGTCTGTCTCGTTACTGCAATCCGGATCACCGAAATCCGATCCGGATCGTCGTCCTGAAAAATTTCAGAAAAGGTTAGTTTTTGATTCTTATCCTCTTCCAACGGTTTCTAACCTATAAATAGACCCTATGATTTATCTTTTAGGGAATGGAAAAACACGACCGAAATAGAAAAATCCACATATAGAGAAGAAAAGAAATACTAGATTTAATTCTATGTTTCTTCATCTATATTATTAATTTGATTCTAGGTTTTCCAAACTCAGATTTTGAGTAGAATCAAATTAATGAATACTTAGATGGTATTTCCGATCTATTTCTAATCTAAGTATTCGGCGGATCATCACTACCCAAAAAACAACGATTTCCCCAAAATCGGCGCGTGGACTCGCATGGCCTTGTGGGTTCAAGGTGCTACCGCTCTCGTGGATTCGGAGCGAGGTACGTTCGTGGATTCGAGACGTGCTACTGGGTGAAGACCGTGGATTCGGTCGGACGTCGTGGACTCGACGTTGGACGCCGTGGATTCGGCGTTGGACGCAGATCGTGGATTCGAGAAGCGTTGCAGAGCTAGCGGAGAAGATCAACTAGGAGCGTATGGAAAAAGGTTGAGTCGTCTGTGAGTACGGTATATCACCTTTGTACGTGTTATAATTCTAGTGGATTTCACCGTGTTATCGGTCCCGTGGTTTTTCACTCCGGTTTGGAGTTTTCCACGTAAAAATCTCTGCGTGTTATTTATTTTTCCGCATTGGGTTTTATATCGCAAAGATTTTTGAGTGTTTATTGTTTACACCTATTCACCCCCCTCTAGGTGTTTTTTCTCCCATTTAGATCCAATTATATATAACCCAACAGTTATTACATATGTGCTGAGGCGATGGAATTGAATAGGTCTTGGACTTTATTTTATGGATTGGATTGGGTTTTGGGTTTTATTTATGGGTTGAAATGGGTTATGGATTTTATTTATGGGTTGGAATGGGTTTTCGGTTTTATTTGTGGGTCGAATAAGTTTTGGGTTTTATTTGTGGGTAAAATAGGTTTTGGGTTTTATTTGTGGGTCGACTGAATTTGGGGCCCGTATGTGAACTGTACGTTATTGAATTCATTTATTAGACCCAATTTGAATTTTGTTTGGAATTGATTTCGAATCCAAAGAAATTTCTTAATTTGGGGTTCGAGGATATCCCTTTTATTTTAGATAATTTGGGGTACGAAAAAAATTCCCTTTATTTTATCTTGAGGTCCGAGGAAATTTCCTTATCTTATTTTGATTTGGGATCCGAAAAAATCTCCTTTATTTTATTATTTGGGGTCCGAAGAAATCCCCTTTGTTTTCTTTTGATTTGGGGTCCGAAGAAATCCCCCTTTTAAAACAATTTGGTGTTCGGAAAATTTCTGTTATTTTATTTTGATTTGGGATCCGAAGAAATCACCTTTTTAAAATAATTTGGAGTTTGAAGAAATTCCCGTTATTTTATTTTGATTTGGGGTTTGAAGAAATCCCCTTTTTAAAATAATTTGGGGTCCGAAGAAATCCCCTTATTTTATTTTGATTTGGGGTCCGAAGAAATCTCCGTTTTTAAAATAATTTGGGGTTCGAAGAAATCTCCGTTATTATATTTTGATTTGGGGTCCGAAAAATTCTCCGTTTTTAAAATAATTTGGAGTCCGAAGAAATTTCCGTTTTTAAAATAATTTGGGATCCGAAAAAATCCCCGTTATTTTAAAAAGATTTGGTGTCACGCCCCAGGCCCCAGCGGAAGCCTACCCGGCACGTGCACAGACCCGCCGTGTGCACAAGGAACCCCCCGGTACACACAAGGCGTCTACAACAACAAAGCGGAAAGGAAGCAATATACACATCATACTAGTAATCAGAGCACAACACAACTAAACTATACATAAAAGAGGAAAGTAGACAACAACTAACATACAAGAAGTTAAAATCCAATATACAAATGTGGTCCTCTCAAATACAACCTATCAAAATACACGGGTGGTTTCTATGCCAAAATACACCAACACCTCTCCAACAAAAACAAAAGAAAAGGTGCCCTGTAACCACCTCGAGTGGTGCGACGGGGATTAGCTAGCTATGCAATAACCCCTTGCCACGGTCGAGAGCCCCTCCCGCTGCGGATGGCTCTGAAAAACAACAACCCAAATGGGGTGAGAACTATTAAACAATAGTTCCTAGTGGGTAAGCCGCCGAGAGAAGCGAAATACACCACTAGGTCAACTGAGGCATAAGATAGTATAACTGATGAAATAAAATGCAGGTAATAAACAACTGAAGTAAAGTAAAGTACTCTACTACTATCATGCCTCTATGCTCATGTACAAAGTAATGATGATATGAATCTATCATGTTATCATAATGTCCAACTACAATGAGTAGTATTATTTATGTGGTGTCCAATGTCAAGTTTGCTATCATGTATGCCCACTACCATGAATGTATCATCTATGTGATATTTCAATGTCAAGTTTAGTTAACTTAATCCTTTTCTCTTGAAGACTTTCTTTGAGTCTAAGCTTGAGCCACGCCTCATGGTCCCGTGGTGGCACCCCCCAAGGAGCTATGCCAATCCAACGGCGTCCCAATCGGCACCCAATCCCGCACGGCGATCATGATGTCGCAAATGGCCAACTCCGGAATGCCAGCTTGGAGGGAGCGACCCTACCAAGCATGTGCGAATGAGCACAAACGGCAAGCAAGCAAGTCTCGATCATCGTGTCTAAAACACGAAATAGCAATCGTCGTGTCTAAAACACGGAATAGCATCATCGACCTTTAGGTCGGGGTATAGTTGTCACGCCCCGGGGTCGAAACTGCGACCCCGGCTCGCCAACAGATCCGCCACCTATGCCAAACTCCGCATAGGCGAAGCGTCCTACCTGCAAGAAAAGTACTACAGCTAACAGATATCAGAGCTAAAAATAAACTACTGTAAAACTAAAATCCAATCACTGTACAACTGGAATTAAAGATACAATGTCCATCTCCCAAATACGATCATACACAAAGTCCTCTAATACAAAACTCAGAACTCAACAGGGAGATATCTCCAATAAATACATCAGTGTACATGCTCTCAATAAATTTCATATCCTCACTACATCAGTCTCTCAAAAGAAGAAAAAAAAAAAACTAATCTACTGAAGCTCTCCTTTGAAGGGGTACCGCTACACTCCAACGACGGGTAGGGAACTAGCTCGCGACTCCCTCGCCTCGGTCAGAAGAATCAGCAACTGGAGCAACAGGAACAGGAGTAGAAGTCCCTGGGGAAAAGACACCTCGACGGGTGTGAGAACTACATCCCACAGTAGTTCTCAGTAGGTGCCGCCAACAAGCCCGACGGTCTGCCCACTAAGCCTACTAGAGGCATAAAGTAACAAAGTGGTACTGAAAGAAAAGAGCTGGAAAAGAAAGACACTACAGCTACTATGCCTCTATCTAGATGCTCAAAAAGTGGAACAGATGGAAACATGATACATCTACTATCCCTCAACTCAGATCACCCAATCTACACTGACTGCCTCCTCGGGTCCAGTCAAACCTGCGCCTACCTACTGCCGTTACATCCACGTAGGACCGGACTGACGTAGGGCGTCCGTGACTGCCAAAACTGGCCCAGCCAGAGGGACTGCGTCGACAAGTCGCGATACAAAAGTAACAGATCCACCCCGGGCGTGGCTCTCGAGGGGAGCGACCCCATCGAGGAAAAAGGTATCCGCGCACTCTGTCGAGCTCAAAGTGGCACTGCAGGCTATAGTCAAAATCCACCCACACTCTCAGAATGGAAAGACTCAGGATTCTCAAACATCTCGCACAACGGTCGGAGCACTCTCGACGACTCAGCTGATCAGCTCACTCAAAACTCAAGGCACTAGCAAACTCCACCAACCCGTAGCACAAAACACACTGGCTGGAGATACTCCACAGCCGGGATCGACCCACAACTCAGGGCTAACAAAACTGGTCGGACAACAGTCAACGACCCGGGACCACCGTCAACCCAAACGGTTCCCAACAACACAGGCCGAAAGATACACGACGGCCCGGGACCACCGTCTACACAACGGCTCCCCACGACAGAACATCAAACTCACAGAAGACACCAACCAGGGCCCGAAAGTTCCGGGAGACCAACACCTACAACCCTATCAACAAAAACAGGTTCCAGGCTCGGCCCCAGTGGCTTTCGTCCTGACAAAGGAACGGCCCCTAGAACCCATACCACTCGAATCCTTTCGAGTGGGGAGAATTACAGGAAAAAGGTGACATTTGTTACTGAAACACATTTTCACTCAACCCACGCAGGGCGAGGACTAAAAGTAGTTCCCTTTTTGAAAAACTATCTTGATTTAAGGAGAAACCCATTTTTAATGATTTTAGTTCTTTTAGGAAAAATAGTTAGAAAACAAGTATTTTATACCCAAACCCCGAAGGGCTAATGCCTTTGTCCAATCAAATAAGAACAGACTCCAGCGGCCCTTCGATGCTTGGAAGAAAAACATTGGTAGACTAAAATCATGTGTATGTCAAAAAGGTTCTGGGTTCTAGGTGTAGAGTACCGGGACTTTGGATAGCGCGCCGACCACACAGACGGCTTGGAGCAGAGAATTGCCTTGGGCATGTTGCATTTGAGTTTACAGTGGATGCCGGGTTGATTCGGATCAACGCGGAAGCTCCAGCTCGATTCGGGGTTTTTCCGGGCTTTGTAGGCCGATTGAGGATGAGATTGGAAATTTCCGACTTCACCGTGGAGCGCCGGAAATTCGGGAACACTTGGAACAGGTGTACTTTCAGATTACAGCGAAGTTCGGGAGGTTCCGGACTGACGCGGAGGACCCGGAGTCAAAAAGTGAGTCGGAACTGGCAATTTTGGAGCCGGTAATTGATTTGAGCACCCCGACTCAACGGACGAGCTTTTTGAAGAGAAAAAGCTGTGGACACGTGTACTTTTGATTTACAGCGAGGTTCGGGAGGTTCCGGACTGACGCGGAGGACCCGGAGGCAAAAAGTGAGTCGGAACTGGCAGTTTTGGAGCCGGTATTTGATTTGAGCACCCCGCCTCAACGGATGAGCTTTTTGGAGAGAAAAAGCTGTGAGCGCGTGTATTTTCGATTTACAGCGGAGTTCGGGAAGTTCCGGGCAGCGGCGGAGAGCCCGAAGGCAAAAAGTGAGTTGGAGTTGGATTTCCGGGAATTAATTAATTAGTTAATTAATTAATTAGCCTTTTTCTTTATAAAAGGCCTCCACCCTCCTCTGCTACAGGAAAAAGAAAGAAAGAAAGGGAGAAAGAAAGAAAGGAAAGGAAAAGAGAGGAAAAGGAAAAAGAAAAGGGAGAAGAAGGGCTTTTGTGGCATTCTCGGATTTTTGGATTCGTCGTTGGAGGCCGTGTGAAGCTCGTGGGCGTGCGACGCGCGACATCGAGGTAAGCAATTTCTCTTTTTGGAGGTTTGTGCATTTTGGAGTTTTGAGCTTCGAGGTTTTTTTAATTGGTTTTAATGAGGAAAAATGGATTTTTGGATTAAATGGAATTTTCGGATTTATCGGATTTTATCGGGGCCTTTTTCTGATTTTTTTTGCCGTCGCCGGCGGCCGCGCGCGCGCGCCAGGGTCTGCTGTTGGCAGCACCCTGTGGCGAGGTGCCGCTGGGCGCGGCGCCGCGTGCAGCAAAGTGCTGCACGCGGCGCTGCCTGGCCGCGCGCAGGCGCGCGCGGCAGGGCCGCGCGCAAGTGCGCGCTGCGCTGCCTGGCCGCGCGCAGGGGCCCGCGGCAGGGCCGCGCGCAGGTGCGTGCGGCACCTCCTGGCCGCGCGCAGGAGCGCGCGCGGCAGGGCCGCGCGCAGGGGCGCGCGGCAGGGCTGCGCGCGGGTGCGCGCGGCATCTCCTGGCCGCGCGCGGGTGCGCGCGGCAGGGCCGCGCGCGTGCGCGCGGCACCTTCTGGCCGCGCGCAGGGGCGCGCGGCACCTCCTGGCCGCGCGCAGGGGCGCGCGGCAGGGCCGCGCGCGTGCGCGCGGCATCTCCTGGCCGCGCGCGGGTGCGCGCGGCAGGGCCGCGCGCAGGGGCGCGCGGCAGGGCCCCGCGCGGGCCTGCGTGGGCCGCGCGCGGGCCTGCGCAGGCGCGCGGGCCGCGCGCGGGCCTGCGCAGGCGCGCGGCCGCGCGCAGCGCAGTGGGCTGCGCGCGGGCCCGCGCGCAGCGCCTCTCGGCGCTGCGCGCAGCGCCGCTGGGCACCGCGCACAGCGCCGCTGGGCGCCGTGCGCAGCGCCGCTGGGCGCTGCGCGGTGCGCTCCGGCACCGTGTAGCAGGTCGCTGCGCGGCGCCGCTTGGTTGGGCGCCGTGTGGCGGGCCTCCCTCATCGCGCGGCTGGTTTTTCGCCGCTCGGCGTGCTCCCGGGACAGCGGTGGCGCCTCGGTTTGCGTGCCGACGCCGTTGGTTCCCACCGTCGGCCGCTGTTTTTCGCGAGGGGTTTTCGCGCCGTTTCGCGCTGGTTTTCGCGCAGTTTTCGCGCAGGTTTTCGCGCCGTTTCGCGCAGGTTTTCGCGCTGGTTTTCGCGTTGTTTTTGCGCAGGTTTTCGCGCCGTTTCGCGTAGGTTTTCGCACAGTTTTTGCGCAGGTTTTCGCGCCGTTTCGCGCAGGTTTTCGCGCAGTTTTCGCGCAGGTTTCCGCCATTTTTCGCGAGCAGTTTGCGAGCGGTTTAGCGCGTTTTTCGAGCAGATTTCGCGAGCGGTTTGAGCAGTTTTCGCTGGCTTTTCGCAAGCTGTTTTTGAGCAGTTTTTGCGCCGACGGAGCTGTTTTCGCCGTCGGGCGCTGGTTTTCGCCGACGGGCTGTTTTTCGCCGTCGGGCGCTGGTTTTCGCTGACGGAGGCTGTTTTCGCCGACGGAAGCTGTTTTTCGCCGTCGGATGCTCGGTTTTGACTGTGTGGATTGATTTTGCGATTTCTTCGCTTCTGGCAGCTCGCGGCGCTGTTTTTAGCTTCCGTCGAGGCTGGTTGTGTGTTTCTTCGCCGCGTGGAGCCGCGGGTTTGTTTCGGGGCGTCCGCTGAGTGAGCGGTCTCGTGGTTGGACACGGCGTGCCCCGATTTGCGTGCGGATTCTGGCATCGGGCTTCGTGATGCGTGCAGACCCCCTTGGAGGCCAGGTAGGCCCGCTGAGCCCAATTGCAAGTGTCGACGAGCAATTGGGTGGCTTTCTGAGGTGGGTTGTTTTTCTCTCCAAGTCTACGGACTTTCTTCTAATTCTATTGTGATAGGAATGCATGCTAGTTTAAGTGTTTTCTTGGAACTTAACTAGCACCCCCGTCATATGTGCATGAGTTTGACCAGACCATTGTGAACCTTAATTTGGGCTAGGTTCCTTTATGCTTTAGACATCCCGCACTTTTCTTATCCTTCGGGACTTAGAGTTTCCTCGCCCGGGTAGTGGGCCGAGAGGTCAGAGTGTTGTGGGGCGGGTGTTGCACTCGGGCCCGGGGGGCCGAGTGGGGTCTGGTGGCTGGGTTAGGCCAGTGTTAGTATTTTGGGGAGCCGTTTTAGATAAACGGTGGTCCCGGGGGTTTTCCTTTCCACTGTTCTTCTCGTCACCACCAGGTTGGGATCGTGGTGCACGTGTGTTAGCAGGACCTTGAACCCAGAACCTTTTTGGATAAATACATGATTTTAGTCAGCCAATGTTTCTTCCAAGCCTCGCAAGGTTGGTTGAGTCTGTTCTCGTCTGTTGGGACGAAGGCATCAGCTCTTCGAGGTTTGGGCATAAAACTTGATTTCAAAGGGTTTTCCTAAAAGAGTCTAAAAATCATTAAAAAGATGGATTTCTCTCAGATCGAATGGTTTTCTGAAATAAATGACATGGTTTCTTATAAACTTATCCACCCGAGCGGATTCGAGTGATCTGGATTCTAAGGGCTGCTTTCTCTCTTGGGGACGTAGATGTTAGTCTCCCTGGGTTTCGGACCCTTCGTAGATCTGGCCGTGGAGTAGCTCCGGCCGTGAGTTGAGTGTTGAGTTCAGTGGAGTTGTGTTGTGGGAGCCGTGGGAGAGACGGTGGTCCCAGCTGTGTAGTACCTTCGTTGAGTGGGTCTGTGTTGTGAGATTGAGTCGTGGAGGGTTCTCCGACTGAGTTTGTGCTTTGAGCATCGAGATACCGATCTGTTTGATCGAGGACCACAGCCTGCAGGAGCCACTTGTGAGACAGTGATACTGATGAGATACTGGAGTTCGGTGGGGTCGCACCCCTCGAACCACGCCCCGGGTGCGTTGATGATTCCGAGCCTGATGAGGCTGCGATGTTGATACCGAGCCTGACGAGGCTGCGATGATGCGCCTAGTTCATGTACTAGTGGTCGCTTGATACCCCTGGCCGTGCTACCATGGGGTCACTGTGTGAGATATCGAGTTTGTCCGTTGGGACACCCTGGTTGATACACCAGGGGGCGCAGGCTTGACTCGACTGGACCCGGGTGGGCAGTCGCTGAGATTTGTGATGTACTGAGAGAGTGATGGTGTAGCATGTGTCATAGTAGAGCGTCTTGGGCTTAGTACTTGTGACATGTTGTCAGCTGTGAGTGACTGCATACCATCAACCATAGTCTCTTCTTGTTGAGCATAGTAGATAGAGGCATGATAGCTGTAGATTCTTTTCCAGCTTATTTTATCTTCTTATCAGTCTTTTCTCTATCTTATGCCTCTGGTAGACTTAGTGGGCAGACCGTGGTTCTTGGAGACGGTACCCACTGAGAACTACTGTAGGATGTAGTTCTCACACCCTCTGTCGGTGACAGGTTGCTGAGGCTTTCTTCCGTTCCTGCTGTGCTTGACTGGACGGACCGAGGACAGGGAGTCGCGTGATAGTTCCCTACCAGCATTGTTACTTTAGGGAGAGGTAGATGTACCATCCCGGATTGTGGGAGTTGGTTATGTTTCCTGTTTAGCTATCTCCCATTTGGATTCGTAGATGTTGTATAGGTGCACTTCTATTTGTATCATCTGATTTTGGGAGATAGGCTATGAGTTGTAGCAGCTTGTAGTTGAGAAAAATTTTATAGTACAGCTTTTTATCCGCTCTGATATCTGTGTAGCTGTAGTTTTGTTCTTTGCAGGCTAGACGCTTCGTCTGTACGGCAGTTTCCGTACAGATGGCGGATCTGTTAGCGAGCCCGGGTCGCAGTTTCGACCCCGGGGCGTGACAGATTAGAGTGGTATCAGAGCCTAGGATATAGGTCATTGAGGACTTAGAAACCCTAGGCTTGTGGTCGGACATTAGGATGACTACGTGAGAGTCGTGACTGTTAGCGAGAGTCCGGATTGAGTTTTTACCTCTCCCTTGGGTTGGGATGAGTGATTTGATGTGTTATTCTCTCAAAGTGATTATGTTGGCTGCAGACAACATAATACTTTGGGAAGGGTAACAAATTTTAGACTCTCGCTGGATTGGGTCGTATGGTTGTTGTGTCCTGATGTTTGTTTTGTTTCAGTTACTCGCGATGCCGCCGAGACGTCGTGCAGCGACGAGCGGGCGTTGGGCCTCAGCTGGGGAGCCCGGACGGCGGGCTGCCGAGCAGGCTAGGCAGGGTGAGGTACAGGATCTGCGGGCTCAGGGGGCCCAGATGTCGGAGGCGTTGCGGCGCCAGGAGAAGAACATGGGGCGTGTGTTGCGCATGTTTGGGCTGAGGGCATCTCTCGGGGTATCGCCAGTAGTACTCCAGCCGCGACATTGTCGATTTCGACCCTGGTCGCACCATTGATGGTGCAGGAGCAGCGAGAGGTTGCCAACCGGTTATTCTACTTCATCTAGTCCCATCCCCTGCAGATTTTGGGATTTAAGTTGGGGGCCTTGGGAGGCCGAGAATTGGATCGCTGCTATGGAAAAGCTGTTCAAGGATTTGTTCATCCTGGAGAAGCTTCAGGGCGCTTGATCTTGCGCCTTTGGTTAGGGACGCCGAGAGTTGGTGGCGTCGGGTTCGTCCCGTTGGACCACCGAGAGCGAGTTTCCACGATGGTTGAGCAGTGGGCCCTTGTCACCCAGGATGAGGTTTAGAGGTTGATTTTGTTGAGAGGGGACTGCACCTGGATATCTATCTCATTGTGTATTTTCGGCGAGTGCCGACCGTAGATGCAGCGATTGGGCATGTGCGATGGATTGACCGGGGATCACTGATCACGTCCAGGAGGGACGGAGATCGAGGGACCAGCTCCAGAGAGAGAGTCTTCCAGTGTTGCCTGATTTTGGGATAGTGGAGTGGATCGAGGTTGCCATGGTGCCAGCCTCAGGATCATGTGTCTCAGAGGAGACAGAGGCCTGGAGGTTCTCGGCAGTCGAGGCGCCAGGATACTGGATTGGAGACCGAGTTAGTGGTCGACTTGGTTATGGAACCTTGCAGCCGAGGCTGTGCCCGGTTAGTGTTCAGAACCCGGTAGAGGCTTCCTGAGCTTGCCTTGCGGTCAAGTGGATGGACTGAGGCCTGCGATTGTTAGTATCTGAAGAATCGAGTTCTCCAGCTGTGGTTGAACGGGTTAGCAGCCGGACCCGTCGTGGACTTTTGGATTTGTTTCCGAAGTGGCTTAGAGCTTCAAGATCACTGGAGGTTGGTGCAGCAACTCCTAAGAGGGGAGATGTTGGTTGCCTAATCGAGAGATGTACCTGCGGAACTAGATAGTTTTGGTTGCTAAGGAGCAACGGAGGATTTTTGCCTTTTGGAGACTTCGATCTTTTGGAAGCCACCAGCCGCAGAGGGTTATGTTTATAGACTTGAGTTTACTCGGGGAGTTTGGACCGTGATTTTCGTCTGATAGGAAGAAGTGTAATTGAACCCTCGCACTTTATCGGCTTTTCTTCGTTGGAGTCGAACAAGGATTTGAGCTATCTGAAGCAACCGAAGAAATTCTTACTTGTGAAGTTATGGAATTTACGGTTGAGTTTACCCAGTGAAGGTTCGGCGATGCCTGTTTGTTGAGTTAGAGCGACCACCTGAGAGCCGAGAGGATGAGTTTGGGTTACCGATTGGTGGGCGCCAGGTTATCGGATTGCTTGGTACTTGGTATGATTTCCTTTCCTGGTGGTTGAGATCAGAGTTTTGCACCCCTACTTGGTTGAGTTGTTGGACTGTGGTTTTGGGTTGTGGCCACAGCGGGGACAGCTTCAACATCTCTCTCTCCTTGTTTTCCCGTTTTAACGCCGAAAATAGCAGCGGAGCGAGAAATTTCGAAGGACTACTCCAGAAATGGAGGCGATGCTAGAACCGGTTCTTGTTTGATCGGGGTAAAGGCATCGGTCCTTGGGAAATTTTGGGCTTTTCGCTACTTTCGGTTGCTTTTCTTTTGAGGGAGAGTTGGAGTTGTTGATTTTCTTTTCCGGATGTAGTTTCTTGTGGTAGGGTGTGTGTTTTGGTTTCGAGGACGAAACCTTTTGAAGGAGGGGAGAATGTAGAGTACCGGGACTTTGGATAGCGCGCCGACCACACAGACGGCTTGGAGCAGAGAATTGCCTTGGGCATGTTGCATTTGAGTTTACAGTGGATGCCGGGTTGATTCGGATCAACGCGGAAGCTCCAGCTCGATTCGGGGTTTTTCCGGGCTTTGTAGGCCGATTGAGGACGAGATTGGAAATTTCCGACTTCACCGTGGAGCGCCGGAAATTCGGAAACACTTGGAACAGGTGTACTTTCAGATTACAGCGAAGTTCGGGAGGTTCCGGACTGACGCGGAGGACCCGGAGTCAAAAAGTGAGTCGGAACTAGCAATTTTGGAGCCGGTAATTGATTTGAGCACCCCGACTCAACGGACGAGCTTTTTGAAGAGAAAAAGCTGTGGACACGTGTACTTTTGATTTACAGCGAGGTTCGGGAGGTTCCGGACTGACGCGGAGGACCCGGAGGCAAAAAGTGAGTCGGAACTGGCAGTTTTGGAGCCGGTATTTGATTTGAGCACCCCGCCTCAACGGATGAGCTTTTTGGAGAGAAAAAGCTGTGGAGCACGTGTACTTTCGATTTACAGCGAGGTTCGGGAGGTTCCGGGACTGATGCGGAGGACCCGGAGGCAAAAAGTGAGTTGGAACTGTCAATTTAGAGCCGGTAAGTGATTTGAGCACCCCGCCTCAACGGATGAACTTTTTGGAGAGAAAAAGCTGTGAGCGCGTGTATTTTCGATTTACAGCGGAGTTCGGGAGGTTCCGGGCAGCGGCGGAGAGCCCGAAGGCAAAAAGTGAGTTGGAGTTGGATTATTGGAATTAATTAATTAACGATTTAATTAATAAAGCTTTTGCTTTATAAAAGCTTCCCCAGCCCACTCTCTGCAGCAGGAAAAAGAGAAAGAAAGGAAAAGAGAAAGAAAGGAAAAGAAAAGAGAGGAGAAGGAAGAAGAAGAAAAAGAAGGAAAAGGGATTGGAGCTTTTTGGATTTTTGGACTCGCCGTTGGAGGCCGTGCGAAGCTCGTGGGCGTGCGGCGTGCGACAACGAGGTAAGCAATTTCTCCTTTTGAGGTTTCTTGGAGTTTTTGAGCTTTAGGGATTTTTATAATTGAATTTTAAGTGCTAAAAATGGGATTCTTGGATTTTTGGGATTTTTGGATTTTATAGGATTTTTTTGGGTTTTTCTGGGTTTTGCCGTCGCCGGCGGCCGCGCGCGCGCGCAACGGCGCACGCGCGGCGCCAGGGTGCTGCTGTTGGCAGCACCCTGTGGCGGTGCCGCTGGGCGCGGCGCCGCGTGCAGCAAAGTGCTGCACGCGGCGCTGCCTGGCCGCTCGCACGGGCGCGCGGCAGGGCCGCGCGCAGGTGCGCGCGGCACCTCCTGGCCGCGCGCAGGGGCGCGCGGCAGGGCCGCGCGCGTGCGCGCGGGCCCTCCTGGCCGCGCGCAGGCGCGCGCGGCAGGGCCGCGCGCAGGGGCGCGCGGCAGGGCCGCGCGCGTGCGCGCGGGCCCTCCTGGCCGCGCGCAGGCGCGCAGCGGCAGGGCCGCGCGCAGGGCGCGCGGCAGGGCCGCGCGCAGGGGCGCGCGGCAGGGCCGCGCGTGTGCGCGCGGGCCCTCCTGGCCGCGCGCAGGGGCGCGCGACAGGGCCGCGCGCGGGCCTGCGCGGGCCGCGCGGGCCGCGCGCGGGCCTGCGCAGGCGCGCGACCGCGCGCAGCGCAGTGGGCTGCGCGGGGCCCGCGCGCAGCGCCTCTGGGCGCCCGCGCGCAGCGCCGCTGGGCGCCGCGCGCAGCGCCGCTGGGCGCCGCGCGCAGCGCCGCTGGGCGCCGCGCGCAGCGCCGCTGGGCGCAGCGCGGTGCGCTCCGGCACCGCGCAGCGGGCCGCTGCGCGGCGCCGCTTGGTTGGGCGGCGTGCGGCGGGCCTCCCTCGTCGCGCGGCTGGTTTTTCGCCGCTCGGCGTGCTCCCGGGACAGCGGGTGGCGCCTCGGTTTGCGTGCCGGCACCGTTTTTTCGCCGTCAACCGTTGTTTTCCCCCGTCGGCCGCTGTCTTTCGCGGGTTTTCGCCGTGTTTTCGCCGTCGGAGCCGTGGGCCGCCGTCGGACGCTGTGTTCGCTCGCTGTTTTGCGCAGTTTTTTCGCCGTTTTTCGCGAGCAGGTTGCGAGCAGTTTCGCAAGCGGTTCCGCTGTTTCGCTCGCTGTTTTTGCGCAGTTTTTCACCGTTTTTCGCGAGCAGGTTGCGAGCAGTTTCGCAAGCGGTTTCGCTGTTTCGCTCGCAGATTTCGCGCAGTTTCGCGCAGGTTTTCGCGCAGGTTTCCGCCGTTTTTCGCGAGCAGTTTGCGCAGTTTTCGCTGGTTTTTCGCAAGCTGTTTTTGAGCAGTTTTCGCGCCGACGGAGCTGTTTTCGCCGTCGGGCGCTGGTTTTCGCCGACGGGCTGTTTTTCGCCGTCGGGCGCTGATTTTTCGCTGACGGAGGCTGTTTTCGCCGACGGAAGCTATTTTTTCGCCGTCGGATGCTCGGTTTTGACCTTTTGATTGATTTTGCGATTTCTTCGCTTCTGGCAGCTTGCGGCGCTGTTTTTAGCTTCCGTCGAGGCTGGTTGTGTGTTTCTTCGCCGCGTGGAGCCGCGGGTCGTTTCGGGGCGTCCGCTGGGTGAGCGGTCTCGTGGTTGGACACGGCGTGCCCCGATTCGCGTGCGGATTCTGGCATCGGGCTTCGGGTTGCGTGCGGACCCCTTGGAGGCCAGGTAAGCCGCTGTGCCAATTGCAAGTGTCGACGAGCAATTGGTGGCTTTCTGAGGTGGGTTGGTTTTCTCTCCAAGTCTACGGACTTCCTTCTAATTCTAGTGTGTTAGGATTGCATGCTAGTTTAAGTGTTTTCTTGGAACTTAACTAGCACCCCCGTCATATGTGCATGATTTTGACCTGACCAATTGTGAACCTTAATTTGGGCTAGGTTCCTTATGCTTTAGACATCCCGCACTTTTCATATCCTTCGGGACTTAGAGTTTCCTCACCCGGGTAGTGGGCCGAGTGGTCAGAGTGTTGTGGGACGGGTGTTGCACTCGGGCCCGGGGGGGGGGCCGAGTGGGGTCTGGTGGCTGGGTTAGGCCAGTGTTAGCATTTTGGGGAGCCGTTCCAGGTAAACGGTGGTCCCGGGGGTTTTTCCTTTCCACTGTTCTTCTCGTCACCACCAGGTTGGGGTCGTGGTGCACGTGTGTTAGCAGGACCTTGAACCCAGAACCTTTTTGGATAAATACAGGATTTTAGTCAGCCAATGTTTCTTCCAAGCCTCGCAAGGTTGTCGGAGTCTGTTCTCGTCCGTTGGGACGAAGGCGTCAGCTCTTCGAGGCTTGGGCATAAAACTTGATTTCAAAGGGTTTTCCTAAAAAGACTAAAAATCATTATAAAGATGGATTTCTCTCAGATCGAATGGTTTTCTGAAATAAATGACATGGTTTCTTATAAACTTATCCACCCGAGTGGATTCGAGTGATCTGGGTTCAAAGGGCTGCTTTCTCTCTTGGGGACGTAGATGTTAGTCTCCCTGGGTTTCGGACCCTTCGTAGATCTGGCCGTGGAGTAGCTCCGGCCGTGAGTTGAGTGTTGAGTTCAGTGGAGTTGTGTTGTGGGAGCCGTGGGTGAGACGGTGGTCCCAGCTGTTTAGTACCTTCGTTGAGTGGGTCTGTGTTGTGAGATTGAGTCGTGGAGGGTTCTCCGACTGAGTTTGTGCTTTGAGCATCGAGATACCGATCTGTTTGATCGAGGACCACAGCCTGCAGGAGCCACTTGTGAGACAGTGATAATGACGAGATACTTGAGTTCGGTGGGGTCGCACCCCTCGAACCACGCCCCGGGTGCGTTGATGATTCCGAGCCTGATGAGGCTGCGATGATGATACCGAGCCTGACGAGGCTGCGATGATGCGCCTAGTTCATATACTAGTGGTCGCTTGATACCCCTGGCCGTGCTACCATGGGGTCACTGTGTGAGATATTGAGTTTGTCCGTTGGGACACCCTGGTTGATACACCAGGGGGCGCAGGCTTGACTCGACTGGACCCGGGTGGGCAGTCGCTGAGATTTGTGATGTGCTGAGAGAGTGATGGTGTAGCATGTGTCATAGTAGAGCGTCTTGGGCTTAGTACTTGTGACATATCGTCAGCAGTGAGTGACTGCATACCATCATCCATAGTCTCTTCTTGTTGAGCATTGTAGATAGAGGCATGATAGCTGTAGATTCTTTTCCAGCTTATTTATATTTCTTATCAGTCTTTTCTCTATCTTATGCCTCTGGTAGACTTGGTGGGCAGACCGTGGTTCTTGGAGACGGTACCCACTGAGAACTACTGTAGGATGTAGTTCTCACACCCTCTGTCGGTGACAGGTTGCTGAGGCTTTCTTCCGTTCCTGCTGTGCTTGATTGGACGGACCGAGGACAGGGAGTCGCGTGATAGTTCCCTACCAGCATTGTTACTTTAGAGAGAGGTAGATGTACCATCCCGGATTGTGGGAGTTGGTTATGTTTCCTGTTTAGTTATCTCCCCTTTGGATTTGTAGATGTTGTATAGGTGCACTTCTTTTTGTATCATCTGATTTTGGGAGATAGGCTATGTGTTGTAGCAGCTTGTAGTTGAGAAAAAAATTTATAGTACAGCTTTTTATCCGCTCTGATATCTGTGTAGCTGTAGTTTTGTCTTTTGCAGGCTTGACGCTTCGTCTGTACGGCAGTTTCCGTACAGATGGCGGATCTGTTAGCGAGCCCGGGTCGCAGTTTCGACCCCGGGGCGTGACACCAGTGACGAGACCGCCGGTGGCGGTCAGCGAGACTACGGTTGCCCCTTCTCCGACCACGGTGACCGAGATACCGCCGGTTCATCCGACGACGCCTTCAGTAGCACTAACACCAGCAACTTCGGGACTTACGCCGGGAGCCACTGTTGGAGCTCCCTTGGGAGAGACCGTGGTGACACCTATCCCCAGAATGACCGCCGATGCTGCGGGGGGAAGCCCTTATCCGGCAAACCGAATGGGATGGGGTGACAGCGAACTTGGCAAATTTCAAGAGGTACGACCCACCCGTGTTTGAGGGAGAGACGACCGACCCTTGGGTCGTGGGAAAATGGGTGGATACCATGGAGAAGCTTTTTGAAGACCTATTGATGGAGGAACATGAACGGGTCCCTTTGGCAGACCACTTTCTTGAGGGAAACGCCCGCAGGTGGTGGAGGACGGCGTGCCCGGACCCCTCGGGGGGCACCGCCCTTCCATCTTGGACCACGTTCCGAGAAAAACTGTTTGGGGCATTTCTCTCCGACAGCATCAAACAGCAGATGGAAGATGACCTGAATCACATCAAGAAAGGAAGTCAGACAGTTACGGGATATCAACGGGCATTTGTGAGGTTGATCAAATGTGTTCCCCCTGTTATAAGAGATGAATCTCACAAAGCCCGTCTTTTTGTGAGTGGTTTAGGAAGCGACATCTACAAGGTGGTGCAAGCGGCGGATTTGCACACCTTCTAGGAAGTGGTCGATAGTGCCACCTCAGTGGAGCACGAATTTGCGATTTCACGAGCCCGACGGGAGAGCTCAGATCACAGCGGGGATAAGAAACGACCTCGACCTTGTTTTGGAAAAGAGCATACCAAGAGGAGCCGGCCTCCTAAATACCTGAGATGGCAACAAGGAACCAAGAATGCGTCGACGGGAGGACAATGGCCGGTGGACAAGTCTTGCATCAATTGCGATGGAATATACCAAGTGACCGAATGTCCCCAGAAGCAAGACCACTGTTTTCGATGCGGCAACCCGGGGCACTATTGTTTCAACTGCCCATCGGAAACGGGGACATCACCCGTAGCAGCATCTCCACCTTCGTCTCCGCAATTGGGAGGAGGGAGAGTCTATACGAAGACCCACCAGGGGACGGACCCACAGAGCACGATGTAGCAGGTAATACTCGAGTTTCAGATCATCGTGCTAGAACGTTTGTGTCAACACCTAAGCATCCCACTCTTCCACCTCGCTTCATGTTTTCTCCCTACCATAGACATTAGAAGAAATCCCCATCGTAGAAATAAGTTCGGTCGGATCCTCCGGCTACCCCTCGAGGCAGGCGGCTGTACTCCTTCCTGCCCAGCGAGGGTGAGGCGGGTTCTTAGTCTCTAAGAACTAATGAGGTTTCCGTTAAAGGTTAACGGCGTAACGCTTGGGGCCGACAGTCGCGGCAATCTTTAAGTGGTAGCTGACTGCTTGAAGTTCCAAGTGCATCTCCGGGAACCGGACTTACCGAAAAATAGCCTTACGAACTCAGAATAGTCGACATGAGTTCACGGTCATACCGTTTAGACTCGTTAACGCACCAGCGGTATTCACGGGCATGATGAATAGGATACTCAAGCCCTTCTTAGACCAGCCGGTAATGGTCTTATAGTGGACATTCCGATCTACTCTCACACAGACGAGGGGTATGGGGAGCACCCGCGAGTGATCCCCTAGACCCTCCGGGATCAAAAACCTTATGCCAAACTCATAAAGTGTGAGTTTTGGCTCCGTGAGATGGGCTTTTTGGGGCATATCGTTTCGACGTCTGGAATTGCAGTGGATCCAAGGAGGATCGAGTCAGTGGCCGACTGGGCTCGGCCAACAACGGTGACGGAGATCCGAAGCTTCTTAGGATGGGCAGGCTACTACAGACGCTTCGTGGGAGGCCACTTCCCTAAATCGACTAACCCAAAGCGGCTAGAGATTCGTCTGGACAGCCCAGTGCCAAAAGAGTTTCAAAGAACTACAAATAGAACCACCCAACGCACGACCTGGAGCTTACCGCAGTCGTCTTCATCGGAGACTGAGGAGGCGCTATCTCTTCAGTGCCCACTGTAACGTATTCTCGGACCACCAAGGCCTTAAGCGTCTTTCCACCCAGAAGGAGCTGAACCTACGACGAAGACGGTGGTTAGAATTGCCGAAGGATTACGACCTGGACACGCAACCGACTGGCCCAAGTATACGTCGGTAGTGGAGAGGCTACACGGGATGACGACACCTACTACTTCGGGCTGAGACACGAGGTTCGTTCGGACTGTTGGCAGAGTCTACGACGAGCTCTGGGGGGGCCAAGTTACACTTCAGCTCGGCCTTTCACCCCAGATGGATGGGCAATCCGAGCGGGCGATCCAGATCCTCGAGGACATGCTCCGAGTGTGCATACTGGATTTGGGAGGCGGATGGTCACGCTATCTACTCCTCGTCGAGTTCGCCTACAGCCTCAGCTACCAGGCGAGCGCCCGGGTGGCGCCGTACAAGGCATCGTACGGCAGTCACTGCAAATCCCTGATTAGTTGGGACGATCAGGGGTGAAGCGGTTCGGGTCGAGAGGCAAGTTGAGCCCACGGTACGTAGGACCTTTCGAGATTCTAGAGTGCGTCGGCCCCGTGGCCCACTGCCTCGCCCTACCACCGACTCACGACCGAGTTCCTGTCGTGTCCGCACATCCAGGCTTCGGATGTGTTCCCCCCAATCCGTCGCGAGTACTTGACGTCTCTGCAATCAAGCTCAAAGGGAACCCGAACTGCGAGGAAGCACCGGTACGGACCCAAGCGCGAGAGGACCAAAAAGCTACGAAGTCGGACAACTCCCTACGTGAAGGTGCCTTGGAGCAATCAAGACGAGCATGAGGCAACTTGGGAACCAGAGTCAAAGATGGGGGAGTGCTACCCGGACCTCTTCGCCGCAGGCGGGAGTTAAGTTTCGGGGACGAAACTTGTTTTTATTGGTGAGTGGTGTAAGACCTGGCCTTTCTTGACCCTTCCCGTTATCCCTCTTCTTATGACTGTCCGACTGTGGGACGTTTTTGGGTGTTTTTCCGGAGAGTCCGTCGGGGCTCGCGGACATTTTTAGGCGGAAGGGCTCGCGAAACGAAGGACGGCAAAGCGAACGGATTTGGTTTCCGATTTACGGATCTCCCGGAATGGGGGTCAAAGCGTTTGCTTTGAGTGGTGCATCGAAACCCGTGATAAGTGGCTAGCACGCTTTTCGAGGCGATCGGACGGGATCCTGTGGTGATCGGACCTTTCATCTTTTTATGTCAGTGGTTTATTTTATTTATTTGGTGGTACCTGGATCTACGGTTTTCGCTTTGGGTCCTAATTGAATGTTTTTCAGCTGTTTAAGGAGGGGTTGAAATTCGAGAATTTCTGGGCAGACCGTCGGGACGCGCGGGTATTTTTAGGTGTTAGAGCTCGCGAAACTGTGAACGGTGGCGCGATCGGATTTGAATTCCGACCCCGGGATCTCCCAGAATTTAATTTTGAAATTTAGACCCCTTTAGGCGCTCCGGGATCCGTGCGAGCGAATGACATGCTTTTCGAGACAACCTTAGCCGCCGATTGTTTTTAGGGTTTCCTTAAAATCGGGGGACGTAGGGTTTTTTTTTCCCTCTTGGTTTTCTCTCTTGACGGCTAGGATTTAGGGCGGCGCTTTTAAGAAAGAAACCCCAATCCATATTTCCTCCCTTTTCAAGAGACGAGGAGAAGGGAAGAACGGGGGAAACCCATCCCTCGTGGAGCCTTCCGTTGGAGACGAGAGGGACGATCCACCCTCCCCCCTTTTCCTCGTAGGATCACGGTAAGCGTCGTTCCCCTTTATTGCAATTTCTGTGGGGTCGAGGTTTTGGTTGGGGGTCGTTAGGGTGTCGCACGCGTCGTGGGTTGTGGAAACGGGAAGCCGCCGTCGCCGTTGTCAAACGGGAGGCCGCCGCCGCCGTTATCATGCCCACGAGGTCGTCGCCGGAGTCGCACGGGAGCGAAAACGGAGAAGAAAACGAAAAAGGGGGCGTTACTGTTCATCGAGTACGGATCCTCCAGCCGCGGTCCACAGACCCCGGGCGTGCACCCGGTGCACGCCCCGCAGCCCCGGAGGGGTAGACCCGGCGCACGGAACCGTGCGCCGGGCTGCACACTGTGCGCGGTGCACGCTCCGGGCGTGCACCCGGCGCTCACCGCGGCAGCCGCGCGGCATGGACCCGGTCCGCGCCCTCCCACGTGCGCGGCCCGGCCCAAGCCGCCCCGGCTCACCCTGCTGGGCGTGCACCCGGTCCGCGACCGCCAGCACTGTGGCCGTGAACCCGGTCCGCGACGCCGGCATGCTCCGACGGCTCACCGAGCGGTGCACCCGGTCTGCGCCGCAGTCGTCTGCTGCCGTGGACCCGGTCCACGCCTCGATCCGTGCACCATCCGTCAGCCCGGAAGCCCGGGAGCTCCGTTTTGGCCCATTTTTGGCCCGTTTCGCCCTATTTTTGAGTGTTTTTGACCACGACGATGTTTTTAACATTATTACTTACGGTAACTTTTTCGGGCATAGGGTGAGAGTGTTTTAACTGGAATTTTCTGCACACCTTCTCCTTCGCGCTCCAGGTGGGTACCCCTTGGAATATCTTTGTGCATGTTTTCGTTATTGTCATTTATATCTTGTAAGGGGTGACGTGGACCTCCGGGTTTAATGAACGTCGTGGTGGGAGACTAGATGGGCAGATTGCCCCTCCGAACAACAGTTGGATTGTTCGGAGCATGCGAGCGAGTAGGACGACGAACAGTGTGACCAGTCGGACGTCGAAAGGTGGGTTCCTTCCCCGACAGTTATTGAGTCGGGAAACGAGGACAAGTGGTAAGAGCAAAGGTTTGACACGTTAAAAGGATACTAACCCCATTTATGCTTATGCTTTTATTATCACCACGTTTATGGCGACTAAGGGTCGCTATGCTCGACGACACACCATGATCTGGGAGATGGCCGAGGCAGGTGCTCGGTCTGGTTTATCGAGGTAGGTGCTCGGATTGGTTAACCGAGGTTGGTGCTCGGTCTAGGCTCTTGTTTTGCTACACGCACAACGGTGGTTTGGCCACCGCAAGGGTGTGCTTTTCCGGAAAAGTGGTACGTTGACCCGTGTACCCCACGTGATGGTGACGTTAGGAATGGGGGCCCCCGTGGTTGGGGGGTGTGAGCGGTGATGCCGAGGTGGGTGCTCGGCGGCCGAGGCAGGTGCTCGGCAGGGGTTCCGAGGCAGGTGCTCGGTGTGGTTGCCGGGGGAGGTGCCCGGTTTTGTTTGCACAAGGTTCTGCATTGTATTGTTTGCACAAGGTTCTGCATTATATTGTTTGCACGGGGTTCTGCATTGTATGGTTTGCACTGGGTGCTTCATTGTTGATTGCTCTAGTTTTTATCGTGGTTTGCCTTACTTTAGCCCTTATTGCTTTTATTACTGTTTCTGGTCACTGACTCCCCACTCCGTGACAGGTTCGTCCAGGGGCGAGTGCTAGGGCACCGGTGAGGCCGCGAGAGTGCTGTTCTGACTTTTAGTGACTTCAGATACAGTGACTTTCCTTTCCCTTTTCTTTTATTACGCATGCTAGCTAGTTGTGGATTGCGACACCTCCGTGGGGTCGAAGTGGATGTTGCCTTTTCCCTTTTTGAATAAACGAATGATTGTTGCATTCTTTCTTGCTTGGCCGTTTTAAATAATGAAAAGCAAAGAAAACCGTTTGCGAAAACTACTTTTAAAACGTGGGTGTCGTGTGGGCACCAAATTTTACAAACCTTGTGGGATTTATGTGTTTGCGAACTGTTTTCACAAAGTTCGGCATTGGGTGGGTGCCGTTTTCAAACCCCTGTGGATTTATGTGGCTTTCAAACGGTCTTTCATAAAACGATGGCATCGTGTGGATGCCATTTTCAAAACCTTGTGATTATTTATCCTTTCAAAACATCGGCCTCTATATTCTAAGTGAATATTAGAATATCATGTGAGTTGTTTGGTTGTATGTGAACGAGACCCCAACTGATGTGGTTAGAGATTGTATGTGCTACACCTTGTGAGACACTTTGTAATTGAGACGCTGTGCATATACAAAGGAGACTCTGCCCGTGTGCAGAGTGAATTTGTGTATGCGGCGGGTCTGGACGCGCACCGGGGAGCATTGGTTTACACAAAAAAAAAATACATGGCTGAATTAGGGGCATCGGTGGCTCCTCTTCCGCGCGATTCGAACCCCTGGGGCGTGATAGTGGCATACCATAGTAGGAATATTTTAGCGTGCTTTGCTAATATATGTTTCACCCACTTCTATCTTTTATGAGGACAAAAGCATGCTTGTATGGTCATGTAGTTAGGCCATCTTTTACTGCTGCACTACTTATTGGAACTTGACTTAGGAGAAACCATACTTTTCCTTTCTCCTTCTTTGTTATGTTACGGAATTTGAGTTGGCGTAGTTTCGTGAAAGTCTCAAGTCTTGAAGATTGAAGGTGAAGAAAGTTGGATCATTTAACTCAATCTCAAGAAAGAAGAATTCAAAAGGATCAGGTATGTTTAACTAAAGATTTTGTGTGATCCGAATACTTCTTGTAGTGTAGAAACACTTGGAAGAATCTTTCATTGCATAAAAATCAAAAACTGGACTTGGGACATGTTCAGGATCCGGATCAGGTTGTTCGATCCGGATCCCGAAGGTGGTTCGTTCATACACCAGTTCAATCCGGATCATAGTCTCTTGATCCGGATCCCGAACAGTGAGTTTACCATTTTCCTTGAACGATCCGGATCATGCTTCGCAATCCGGATCCCGAACGTTGATGTTTGGTAAACTGTATGAACGATCCGGATCATGCACTTCGATCCGGATCCCGAACCTTCGTTTTTCTGGAACTGGCTGACTCGTTACGACGATCCGGATCACAGCTAGTCCGATCCGGATCGCCGTCCGTAAAATGTCCAGAAATGTTAGGTTTTTGATTCTTATCTCCTTCCTAGGGTTTCTAACCTATAAATAGACCCTATGACTCTTTTTCTAGGGTCAATCCACATAGTCAATAGCCGTCATTTTCATATATCATTTTATACGGCTATAGATCCACATATAGAGAAGAAAGGAAATCATTAGAGAATACTCTATGTTTCTTCATCTATATTGATTAGTTTGATTCTAGGTTTTCATACTCACATCTTGAGTTGAATCAAACTAATGAATACTTAGATGGTATTTCCGATCTATCTTTGATCTAAGTATTCGGCGGATCATCACCACCCAAAACAACGATTTACCCCAAAAATCGGCGCGTGGATTCGCGTGTCCTTGTGGATTCAAGGTTCAACCGCTCTCGTGGATTCGGAGCGAGGCACGTTCGTGGATTCGAAGGGTGCTATTGGGTGAAGACCGTGGATTCGGTCGGACGTCGTGGATTCGACGTTGGACGCCGTGGATTCGGCGTTGGGCGCAGATCGTGGATTCGAGAAGCGTCGCGGAGCGAGCGGAGAAGATCCTCTAGGAGCGTATGGAAAAGGTTGAGTCGTAAGTGTGTATGGTAAATCACCTTGTACGTGTTTTAATTCTAGTGGATTTCTGCCGTGTTATCGGTCCCGTGGTTTTTTACTCCGGTGATGGAGTTTTCCATGTAAAAATCTTGCGTATTATTTTTATTTCCGCATTGGGTTTTATCGCAACGATTTTTTGAGTGTTTATACGTTTACACCTATTCACCTCCCTCTAGGTGTTTTTTCCCCTATTTAGATCCGTATTACATATAACCCAACAAGTGGTATCAGAGCGGGAATAGGGTTGTAAACAATGGTTGAAGGTGGAAACATCAACCGACCCCCGTTCTTCGATGGAACAAATTATGCGTACTGGAAAGTACGGATGAAAGCCTTTTTAATTTCCATCGACGAACGGGTGTGGCAATCAATTGAATTAGGATGGTCTAATCCAACTGAACTTATTGGTGATGTTCGCACCTTAAAACCTAGGTCGAAATGGACCAAGGAAGAGTTAGATTCATCTTCTTACAATGGCAAGGGAATTAATGCTATCTTTAATGCCTTATCTCAAACTGAATTCTCTCGCGTCTCGACATGTGAGACTGCGAAAGAAATCTGGGATGTTCTTCAGGTTACACATGAGGGAACTAACCTCGTGAAGATTCAGAAACTGCAAATGCTTACGAGCAAGTTTGACTCTATCTTAATGGCAGAAAATGAATCTTTCACGGACTACTATACACGATTGCAAGACATCGTAAACTCATGTGCTAATCTGGGAGAGAAGATTCCAGAATTTAAGATTGTAAGAAAAATCTTAAGAACTCTTCCTGAACGATTTCGCCCAAAGGTTACTGCCATTGAAACTATTAAACACCCGGACGAAATACGTGTAGAAGAATTAGTTGGTTCATTGCAAACTTATGAAATGACATTTACTACTAACAATTCTTCTGGAAAGGCATCCACTTCTAAGTCTTCAGGTTATGCGTTGAAAACAACTAAGGAAGAAGATGCGGATACGTCCTTCTCAGACGATGACGAGAACCTTTCTATGGAGGAATTTGAGAAGCAGCTCGCTCTCTTGACAAGGAAGTTTCGCCGCAACTTTCGAAGGGGTAATTCAAGCAAATCTCCATCCTTCGGAAAGTCGAACAAAGGCAAGGGTACTTCAGGTTACAAGTCAAGAAAGCAAGAGAACTTCTCAAAGGATAAGAAAAGTTCAGAAGGACAACTACAATGCTTCAAATGTCGAGGCTACGGCCACATTGCAACGGAGTGTCCTAACAAGTATCCGGCAAAGAAGAAGGCGATGCAAGTCGTCACTTGGGATGACAACTCAACGTCAAATGAGTCGTCTTCGAGTGATGAAGAAAAGAGCTCCACCGCTTTCCACGCGTCCGTATCTTCACCCTTCATGTGCTTTATGGCAAGTACATCTGAGTCGTTGTCCAACTCCACTGTTGAAAAGAACGCAACGGACAACGAATCGGATGATTCGGAAGGTGAAGATTTTACTCTAGCCTACCACAGACTTTTGAGGGACTCAAAGAAAGTGGCTAAGCAAAACAAGAGTTTGAGAGGGAGAGTGCATGATCTCGAAGAAGAAGCAAAAAGAGCGACTTCTCTCTCAAACGCTCTTGAAGTGGAAAGGGAAAACCTGATAAAGGCAAATGCTTCCCTTCAAGAGTCCAATGAGCAACTTGAGAAGGAACATACAAATCTGGTGGATAACGCGAATCACTTCTCAAAGCTCTACAACGAGGCTCGACAGGATAACCTGGAAATGACAAAGACCATTTTCCAACTCAAGAATGACTTACAGCGATTCTCTTCAGGAAGGAGTAAGTTGGATAGACTTCTTGGTCTTGGTCAATCAAATAGGTTCGGCCTCGGATACACTCAAACTGGAAACAGTCCAAGTTCGAGTGAGACAGTTTTTGTGCCTCAGTCGGCATCTCCTCCTCCGACACCGGAATTCAAGACAAACAACGACAACAAACCTACTTCATCCTCTTTGGGATCGTCAAGATCTAAGGTATGTTTTCGTTGTGGTGTTTCAGGGCACATAAGAAGATATTGCAAGACGGGAGTCGAACGTTCATCTCAAGGACCTCTTGCAACAACTACCAAAATGGCTCCTCCCCGAAAATCAAAGCAAAACTTTTCAAATGAAAAGAGATTTGGTAGTTCATCGCGCAAGACGATTACATCAAGGAACAACAATCGCTATAACAAGACGCCTTCACCTAGGCATATAACTTCTCGACCATTACCGACGCACTCCAAAAGGGTTTGGGTGCGCAAAGGTGAAATTTTCCCTTGTCTTGTTTCCAATGTTTCCTTGCATGCATATGATAGTTCGTCTTGGTATCTGGATAGCAGGTGTTCCCGTCACATGACCGGTGATAAAAATAGTTTTCAAAATCTTGAGAAAATCTCCGGAGGACACGTTGTTTTCGGAGACGGTCGATCTTCCAAAATTGTTGGAAAAGGGACGGTAGCTATTCCAGATGGCCCGATTTTGAAAAACGTCTTATTTGTTGATGGCCTTAAGACTAACCTCATAAGCATAAGTCAACTTTGCGACAATGGTTTTTCAGTTAACTTTTCATCTGTTGAATGCGTTGTAACTGATAAGGACCATGTCTTCTTTTTAAAAGGGGTTAGATCTGAAAACAATTGTTATGTTGTTCCTAATAAATTTTCTGAAAATTGTAACTTAGCTGCTTTGAATAATGAAACTCTTTGGCATGAAAGGCTAGGTCACTTAAATTTTAAGGAACTTACTAGAATTTCAAACAAGGACGTGGTCAAGGGGGTTCCAAAGCTTTTATTTAAACAAAACATTGTGTGTGGTGGTTGCCAAAAGGGAAAACAGTCTAGGACTGCACACAAGAACTTGAACCACGTTGGTACAAAACGGCCCTTGGAACTTTTGCACATTGGAAGAAATTGCAAGATTGGAGCTCAAAGATCAAATCAACCACATCATGCAACTGCTACCAATAAGTTCACTCCATGGAATTCAAAGAAGGATTTTCCTAAAGAAAAGGACATTGGTAGTACTTCAAACAAGACGATGACAAAAGAAAAAGACCAATCTTGCAAGACGTCTTCATCAAGGAAAACTTTTCAACCATTGCCAACATACTCCAAAACTCAAAAGGTTTGGGTATGCAAAGGTGAAACCCCTCCTTGTCTTTAATCGTTCTTCGATTAAATCTTGTGTAGTTTATGTAGACTATTTTCTTTTCTTCTTTTTCTTTTGGCCGACCCGTCAACCATCTTTGGGAGGTAAATGGTACATTTTTTTATTGGTTGATGATTTCTCTCGGTTTTCTTGGGTAGCATTTTTAAAAAGAGAAAGCTGATACGTTTGACTCTTTTCATGAGATTTGCCATCGTATTATGATTGAAAAGAATGAAAAGATCATTCGTGTTAGAAGTGATAGAGGTGGAGAATTCATAAATTCAAAATTCATTGATTTTTGCACTTCAAATGGAATCAAACATGAATTCTCGGCACCCTATACACCTCAGCAGAATGGTGTTGTTGAGCGCAAGAACAGGGTTGTTCAAGAGATGGCGCGTGTGATGCTTCATAGCCGGAATTTACCGCTACATTTTTGGGCTGAAGCTGTGAACACCGCTGTCTATGTCATTAATAGAGTTTACTTGCGCCCAGGAACTTTAAATAAACCATATGAGCTGTGGTTTAGTAGAAAACCCAATATCAAATATTTTCGTGTCTTCGGGAGTCGATGTTACATTTTACGTGACCGTGAAAATCTTGGAAAGTTCGACTCTCGAAGTGATGAAGGGATCTTTTTGGGTTATTCTACGAATAGCAGAGCATATCGAGTATTTAACATTGAATCTAAGACTATCGTAGAATCTATAAATGTTAAAGTAGATGAAGCTTTTCACTTTGAAACTGGAAAATCTACCCTCGATATCTCTCTAGATGATGATTCTCCTGCTAGTGCATCTTCTCATAATAATACTTCCAATATTAATGATGCATCTAATGGTTCTTCTAGTTTATCTGATGTGCAGGAATCATCTCATATATCTCCGAGTACTCCGTTTCAACAAACGTTACGAATCTCCAAGGATCATCCGGAATCGAATATTATTGGAGATCCACAAGAAGGAGTCAGAACTCGGAGGCAGTTGGTTTGTGGATTCGCTTGCTACGTATCTTTAATCGAACCAAAGAACATAGATGAAGCTCTTCAGGATGACTACTGGATTAAAGCAATGCAGGAAGAGCTCCATCAATTTGAGCGAAACAAAGTCTGGAAATTAACGAAGCCTCCAAAGCAACACAATGTGATAGGTACCAAATGGATCTTCAAAAACAAGAAAAATGAGGATGGTACTATCATCAGGAACAAGGCACGATTAGTTGCTCAAGGCTACTCTCAAGTAGAAGGTATAGACTTTGATGAAACCTTCGCCCCTGTAGCTAGACTCGAGTCCATTCGTATACTATTCGCTATTGCTTGTCATTTTAAAATCAAATTATTTCAAATGGACGTTAAGAGCGCATTTCTAAATGGGTTTTTAAATGAGGAAGTTTATGTGGCTCAACCGAAAGGTTTTGTAGATCATAAACAACCTAACCATGTTTTTCGTTTGAAAAAGGCTCTTTACGGTCTGAAACAAGCACCGCGAGCATGGTACGAAAGGTTAACAAAGCACCTTTTGGAGAAGGGCTATACTCGAGGGGGAGCTGATAGGACTCTCTTTGTGAAGCATTATCAAAGCAATTTCATTGTAGCACAAATCTATGTCGATGACATTGTATTTGGCGCAACAAGAGATAACGATGCTTCTAAATTCGCGGAGACCATGGAAAGCGAATTTGAGATGTCCATGATGGGCGAATTGACTTATTTCCTTGGATTGCAAATTAAACAAAATGACGAAGGTATTCACTTGAGTCAATCCAAGTATGCAATGGAGTTGGTCAAAAAGTTTGATCTAGAAAATTGTAAAGATTTTCCAACTCCAATGGGAACTAGCCACAAGGGACTTGGAAGTGAATCACATAGTGAGAATGTAGACGAGAAACTGTATCGAAGTATGATTGGAAGTCTACTTTACCTCACGGCTAGTCGCCCGGATATATCTTTTGGTGTTGGGATTTGCGCGAGATATCAATCAGCACCAAAGGAGGTTCACCTGAAAGCGGTGAAAAGGATCATCCGGTATATCAAAGGATCAATTAATTTCGGAATTTGGTATCCTATGGGAACAAGTTTGGATATTGTTGGATACTCAGATGCCGATTGGGCAGGATCAGTGGATGATCGGAAAAGCACGAGTGGTGCATGCTTCTATCTTGGCCATTGCCTTGTTGCATGGCACAGTAAAAAGCAGAACTGCATAGCACTCTCGACTGCCGAAGCGGAATACATTTCAGCTGGAAGTTGCTCAACTCAACTCATTTGGATGAAAAGCGTATTGAGCGACTTCCGCATTTCAGCATCTTCGGTAACAATACTTTGTGACAACACTAGTGCTATTAACATTTCTAAAAACCCTGTGTTGCACTCTAGAACAAAACATATTGAACTTAGATATCATTTTCTTAGAGAGCTAGTTGAATCAAATACTCTTCAACTCTCATATATTTCAACTGAGGATCAATTAGCTGACATTCTAACAAAACCTTTGGATCAAAAACGTTTTATTCATTTACGAAAAGCAATTGGGATGCTTTCCTTGAAATAATCTTCTTTTTGAAATCTTTGCTTAGGATAGGTTTTGTATTTGTTTTTGTTTTGTTCATTATCTATGTTTGTACATAGAACATTAAGTGAGCATAGATCATAATTGACTTTAATTGCATCTTTTCGCACATTTAGAAATTTATTATGCTTTTGCCATCATAATATTCCACTGTTGCAATGATCATTTATGTTAATTAAATCATCTTCAAAGTAATCAAAGTCAATTTCTCTCTCTCTATGATCTCTTGGTATAGTCATTATCTTATTTGACTGCTTAGTCGAGTATGAAATCGAGATCAATATTTGGTTGAATACTTTATATCTTAAATAATTGATAGCCAATTGAGGGGGAGTCATAGAAAAGGTAAAATGCTCAAAAGATGTGGAAAGAGTTACATCCCAATGAGGAGTGTGAAAACTACCACCACATGGAGGAAAGAGCTACCACCTCGGTCGTCCGAGTATTGTGTGCAGCTACCACATGTATACCAAGCATGGTTGTTCAAATTTTTGATTAAGTAAAATGCATGTTGAAATACTTGACTCCGTCAAATTTCAAGGTTGGTATAAGGTGGGTTTTTAAAGAAAGATGCTCAAAGAGCCACTCTCTTCAACAGATTGTCCAGATACATTATCTATTATATTTGGGATTTCAAACATCTATTGATCTTTGTATTTCATTTTCTTTACTGAATTGATGATTTGATAAAGGCATTACTCATAAGATCAAGTTAGATGTGATTGAAGGTGTTCAACTTTAAGGGATTTAATTCTTGTAAATTCTCGTTTCATTTTGGATATTATTGATAGATTTGGCATAATCTAATTCTTGTTGTATGAAACGATGATTTTTGTTTAAAGTTGATACACATTTGTGCTTACAATCTTTTTCTGGTTTTTCTTGAATTTCTCTGAAATTTTCTAAAGAAAAAGTTGGGGCCGATCCGGATCGGGCTAGATGATCCGGATCCCGAACGCAGGAATTCTTCTGCGGGCTGACGATCCGGATTGTATCTGCCGATCCGGATCCCGAACGCAGTTTCTTACTGCGGGTAGCCGATCCGGATCGCAGTTATGAACTGATCCGGATCGCGGCTAGGTTTTATAAGGAACGAAAGGGGTTTTTGATTTCTTTACTCCAATTTTTTGTTCCAAAGTTTCCAGAGCCTCTCTCTCTCTAGATTTCATCCTTCTTGGAAGCTTTCAAACTCAAGTTCTTCAGTTCCAAGTAAGTTTTATTGATCAAAATCTCGGTTTTTCACCGTTTTTCTCTTTTTCTCCTCAAACGTGATGAATTTCTTGGATCAACTTTGTTTGTGGATGGTTTTTGATCAAATTTCTTTTGAAATAAGAACTCTGGGTAGATTAGTTTTGATTATATGCTAGGTATTCTTCTGATTAACAGATTTTTAGGCTTCGATTTCTAAAATTTCGGTTTTAGGGCATATAATAAGGATTTTCAAAAATCATGCAATTGATCTATTTTTAGAAGTCCTTTTGCAAAACTAATTTGATTCTGAGCTTCTCTACATGATAATGATTCTTTGGATACAATTTTTCAATTTTTGAAAACTAAGAATTTTTGTGTTCTTGAGTTGGTTTTCACAGGACACCTTCTTAACTCAAGCACTTTGATCAATGGCACTCTCTTGGTTAATCCTTCTCCTGGTCTCAATGGTACACACTCGCCCAACAAATAAACTGAAGAGAGCCAAGAACCTCCAACAAAAAGGTGAATTTGTCGAGGTCAGTGACACAGAGGTGGATTGTCACGAGGTAGATTGGACTGCATTGACAGATGATGATGACTCATTGCCTGAACAAAAGGCGTCCGATGCATCGAAAGGAAAAACATCCATGGACAAAGGTAAAGCACCTATGACTGCACCAACCATCTCAGTAAAAAGGAAACGACTCGCTCGACGGTTTGGACGAGCACGAGGTTTCATGGCTAACGAACCGACCTATTCCGGATTCTCCACCTCGGGAGGAACAAGTATTCGTTAACACTGATCGTCTTCGAGCCTTTGCACATCGCGAATGCATTGGTGAAAGGCATGTTAACATTGAGGCTCTGCAGGTCACTCCCCTGAGTTTGGTCTTCTGATTGAACAAGCAAACCTTATTCAAGTATGTCGTTTCCCAGAAACTCTTGGCTATTGTTTGCATCATGTGAGGACCTTCTATACTAATGCACGGCATCTTCGAGAGTTTGAGAACGGTCCTATGGAGTTCTACACGAATATCCAAGGCACAAGGTTTAAGATTACTCCACAATTGATTGGCGAGGTTTTGGGAATGGAAGCCAGCAAGAAAGGAGTTCACTACTTGAAGGGGGTAAATTTGACAAACACATTATGGCGAAAAGTTATAGAGGGAATTTGTCTCGAGGGAACACAATCAACCGAAAAATCTGTTCGATCTAAAGAACTTCGTCTTGAATATCGCTTCTTAAACTTCATCACATGTTACAATATACTTCCAAATATGCAGACAAAGGTTGTGAGATGGGACCGGTTGTTGTTTTGTATCTCATAGGACATCCATCAGAGGCACGGCATTGAATATCAACATTCGTACATTATCTGGAATAGAATGGCGCGATATGTTGAGCATCCTCATCCCACTGAGAGAATTCCATTTCCCTTGATTATAATGAGGATTTTAAAGAAATTTCAGGTTGACATTACTTCAACAACTTATCATCAATGTCTGAGCATGATAGATGAGTCTACCATTGTCAAATCCCTCCATAAGTTGCCGCATGTCACTCCAGTTCCTGCATCTAGAACGAAGCACAGTACAAGCACTGCCGCATCACCATCTCGACAAGCACCGGCACAGATGATGAAGCATCAATAACATCGATTATCAAGGAACAACAGCGACTATCTGTTAAGCAAGAACAAGTTTTGAAGGAACAACAAAGAATTACCAATGAGCTTGAGATTACCACAGCAGCTCACATTACCATAACGAAGAAGATCAATTCAATGGACAAGCGGATGCGAAAGATACTCTCAAAGATGGGTTGCACAAGCTCTGAAGACTCAGATTCTGACAACTGATTACTTTTGACTCATTTTTTTCTTTTGTGCAGGATTTTGATTTTAGGATTTAGTTTTATACTTACTTTTAGCTTAGTTCTCAGGTTTTACGTTTTATTGGAACTTTTCACTCTCCTAACATTTCGTAGTCTTAACTACATTTTGGCTTTGTTTTGTGACAAAAAGGGGGAGAGAGTTAGAGAGAACTTTGAACAATGAATGATGAAATTGAATGATGAAATATCAAGGTACAATGATGATGTGAATGCACATCAAGGTAAGGGAACTTGAACAATGATTGTGAAAATCTTGATGATGAAGATTTTGTATACATCAAGGTAAGTATCTCTTCAACTTCAACTTTGGTTTTCATCTTGTGATTGTTTGCATGTCTCGACTAACTATTCGACTAACTATTGGGCATGTAATATAACTAACAAGTTGATGTTGGACTAATATTTTGTGACATTTGGTTTTTAGTTGCATAGAAGATATGTTGGTTATTTGACTATGATTCTCTTACATATCTGAATTCTCAAATGTCATGGTGATTAGATAAACTCTATCTCTGTACTAGGTTTTGTATGCTAAATATTCTTGAGGTATCTAACGATCTCTTTTTGTCAAGAATGATTTCTTTGTGCAGAGAGTACAGAGGTCTAAGTCTAGAGTCTGTTTAGGAGTTTATCTCATGTTTTTAAATTTTTTGGATCTCCATTGTAAATTTTTGTTGTATGGTGATAGCAACAAAAATATCTTTTTGAATTTTCTTAGTGGATCTGTGTTTGTCACGAAACCGCCAAAGGGGGAGATTGTTACGGAATTTGAGTTGGCGTAGTTTCGTGAAAGTCTCAAGTCTTGAAGATTGAAGGTGAAGAAAGTTGGATCATTTAACTCAATCTCAAGAAAGAAGAATTCAAAAGGATCAGGTATGTTTAACTAAAGATTTTGTGTGATCCGAATACTTCTTGTAGTGTAGAAACACTTGGAAGAATCTTTCATTGCATAAAAATCAAAAACTGGATGGGACTGTTCAGGATCCGGATCAGGGTTCGATCCGATCCGAAGGTGTTCGTTCATACACCAGTTCAATCCGGATCGTAGTCTCTTGATCCGGATCCCGAACAGTGAGTTTACCATTTCCTTGAACGATCCGGATCAGGCTTCGCAATCCGGATCCCGAACGTTGATGTTGGTAAACTGTATGAACGATCCGGATCAAGCACTTCGATCCGGATCCCGAACCTTCGTTTTTCTGGAATGGCCTGACTCGTTACGACGATCCGGATCACAGCTAGTCCGATCCGGATCGCCGTCGTTAAAATTTCCAGAAATGTTAGGTTTTTGATTCTTATCTCTTCCTAGGGTTCTAACTATAAAAAATAGAACCTATGACTCTTTTTCTAGGGGTCAATCCACATAGTCAATAGCCGTTCATTTATATTCATTTATACGGCTTATAGATCCACATATAGAGAGAAAGAAATCATAGAGAATACTTCTATGTTTCTTAATCTATATTGATTAGTTTGATTCTAGATTTTCATACTCACATCTTGAGTTGAATCAAACTAATGAATACTTAGATGGTATTTCCGATCTATCTTTGATCTAAGTATTCGGCGGATCATCACCACCCAAACAACGTTTACCCCAAAAATCGGCGCGGGATTCGCGGGTTCCTTGTGGATTCAAGGTTCAACCGCTATCGTGATCGGAGCGAGGCCGTTCGTGGATAGAAGGGTTGCTACTTGGGTGAAAGACCGGGATTCGGTTCGGACGGTGTGGAATTCGACGTGGGAAGCCGTGGATTCGGCGTTGCCGGGGCAGAGATCGTGGATTACGAGAAGCGGCGCGGAGCGAGCGGAGAAGATCTATAGGAGCGTAGGAAAAGGTTGATCGTAAGTGTGTACGGGAAATCACCTGTACGTGTTAATGCTGTGGATTTATGCCGGTTATCGTTCCCGGGGTTTTTTTACTCCCGGTGATGGAGTTTTCCACGTAAAAGCTTGCGTATTATTTT